>JAKSZP010010609.1:0-202588 GCA_022478985.1 Massospora cicadina | reverse complement strand
TCATATTAAACAGTCAGAAAAACGCTGAGGCGTTATCCTGGTGGAACGTTGGAAATTTTGCTGTTGCCTTAAACTCCTCCAAGTTATCTCTAGCCAATTCTCTAGGTTTGCACTTGGCTCACTTGAGGAGTGACTTTGGGCATCATCTTCAAAATGGCAGTAAAAGCGGGTGGCATGTTCCTTGGGGAATTTGACAATCCCAATTATCATGTGAGGACTTCTTTCTTTGGCATCGCTTGCTATATATGCTCACAACCACATTTGTGAGAGTTAAGTTCCTCCACCTGTTTGATCAGTCGCTCTATATCCACGCTGAATTTTCTCTAACAAATGTTATCCGCTTCTCACTCCGTTTTCAGATACAAAATCTCTCAAACGAGGCCCCCTTCTTTCTTCTTCAATGAAGTTACTTTCCCAAGTAATTTGTTTCCAAAACTTGCAACATTATCAATCCCTTCCTCCATCTTGGTGACTTGTTCTTCCAAGGATGCGAATTCCCAATGATCTGCTGAGTTTAGGGCATTCTGATTCACAGTGCCTAACTCCATCCACAGTTTGTGTAACTCATCTTTATACAACAGCCTTATAAATTCTTCAACTAAACTACAGCCCTGTAGTTAACACTAACTTGTAAAAATTTACTGTTTTGGGTTATTATCAGCAAAAACCCCAGTGAACTTATTACTGACAGGTTCAGTTCCTTGTGCACTTCATCCACGTTATATAGTTTATTAAATTATTGGTTGATAATAGTATGATGACTATTATCTGTAGTTGAGTGAAATTATTATATCTTGGCCCAACGCTTGACCAGTATTTCTGCTTGAAATACTTGAGATGTCATGATATAGGGATTTGTTCCCTCGTTATGTCCAGCCCAATCCTCTCTGAGATTCCCTGGTGACAGTATCTTTGGTCCAACACACAGTTGGCAGCAATACCCAATTGTTTCTCCTTCTTCTCTAGATCACCGCTCAGATCTTTACTCTTTTCCCTAAAAAGCTCCCAATTATAGCATACAGCAAAAATATCCTTGAGAAGAGTAGAATAATGGGAAGCTGATGATAGTTTACTATTTAAACTATATACCAGATGAAAACTATAGAACTTTCTTTACTAAATGCTGTTCTTGCAAATACTGTTTTTTATTATGAGTGAATTATAGGGAATTTATAGTGGGGATTTGATCATCTAACCCTCAGTTAACACCTCTTCAATGAAACGGCAGCCATTGCCATTTAATCACCCATCCTCATCTCAGCAGCGATGGTCTTCCACATCCTGGATAGTATTCCATCGTTGGAGATCTTTGAGACCTAAATGGAAATTGTTGGGAAATGTGTCTTTAACGTTTTCCTCTTTATCTAAGTGAACCAGCCATATTTGGCTAGCGACCTGCTTAGGTAATGGGACTTATTACCCATTAAGGCAGGTCACACACCAACTGATTGATTTGCTAGTTGCAGGCGGCATTACTCGCCTCACAACTTGCTACTCATTCCCAATCATTCAGTGATGAAACCTGACCAATCCCAATCAGTAAACCTGATAGTTAATCACTATCAGATGCCCCTATTTCGTTGGCAGACTCTGCCTGATGAGATCTCAAGTATTTATCCAGATTGATTCCCGATGGATATGACCAGGCGAATATCCTAAAATTTCCTGAACATAGTTACTCTGAAATTTAGGCCAACTAATTTCCAATTCACCTTGCCTTAGGGAATTATACCCTAGCGATTCATGGTAATCTAGCAGGCTGGGAATATGGGCAAAATTCCCAACATCAAGTTAAAAGCCCCTTTTACAACAAAGTGTTCAGCACCCTCTAAGAACGTCTCTTGACTCCCTATGACGGTCCTATGCCTTCCCACTCTGTGTTACTGATTGTAGATGGTGAACCCCTATATGAAATCAATGCCATCCTGTCCACTCAATTATATTGACTTTACCTCCAGAATCTGGTATCCTGGAAAGACTATGATGAAACTAAGAAAGTCTAGGTGTCCCACAGAGACTGCTCAAACTTTTAGTAACTGATAACAACTTTTATGAAAGGTTTCCTGATGCTGTAAACCCTTCTCCACAAGCCTCCATGGATTTCATGAGAAACCACCCACACAATAACTTTGGCTTGTCCAATGTCCTTTCAGGTAGAGTGGAATCCCATCCAACAGTGAAGGATGATGTCAAAGCTAGTAATATTTTACCTAAGGTAGACCGTCCTTCCAAGTTTAAACATCTGAAGCCATTAGAAGTAAGTCCAGAACCATTAGGAGACACTTTTTTAATTGCTTTAATGCCATTGACCAAAGACGGGTCCTTGCTTTACTTTTTAGGCCTGAAGCTAATGGTGCAAAAATGGATGAAAATCAGGAGAAATTTTGTTTCAAAAATATGGAAAATCATTAGGTATAGGGTAACTGAATTTAGATGAGTTCAAAATCTTAATCTCATTGGAAAAATCTTTATAGCTTAGTTTGGCTCTTAATAATTGGTTTGATCTATTGCAAAACTCCCACTTTATTAATACCAAAGCTGGAAATTGTTTTTTCTTTTACCAAATGTTCAGCTGATTTTGATATTGTTTAGAGTATATTCTGCCTAAGTCTTCCTTTGTTTAAAAGGACTTTTAAATTTAAACTTTGTTAAAATCTTATTGCAATGGTTGGCCTTAGTTTGAGGTATTGGTCCATACCAGCTATTAGTGTAAAGCTGGCACATATGCTACAGCCTATTACGCCAGTCTTCCACTTCCTATTTCACTGATATTCGCCAAAGTCCTTAATCAAACTTACTTAGCTCTCAGAGACTCATTCCCTTGATGATCTGGGTTAGTTTGGTGTGCGTTTTACTCAAAGGTATAATTAAAACGTACTCAAGAAATCTATAACGTTGCTACTTGTTTTTGCCCACTTTTCCCTCTTCTGGAAGCTTTTACCTATTGAACCACCCTCAGCAACTGACTGCAATCCATTTTCAAAGACAATCATTACCAAATAAAGTGAATAACCTCTTCTGGGTACCAGATATATGTGTGTGAATTTTACTAAAATTGGTTTGGTAATTTCTGGGATTACTGCAACACCCTAGACCCCCTAGAACTTTCTTTATACATATTAGTGCCCATACCTTATCCCAAAATGATATGCTTACCCTAGACAGTTCAATGAATCAATGATTTGATGTCTTTGTTTTATAAGCTATATTATATACCCATTTGTTCCCAAAAGTAGTTTTTATAGACCTTCAGGGGTTCATGGAACCACTGAGGGGTTAATAGTAAATTGAAGCTAAATTGAGGATGTGTGGGTATCAAGGAAGTTTGCAAAACGTTTGTTTTAAAATAAATATTTGTACCCTATTTTCATATTAGAAAGTTATTAATAATATTAATAAATAAGATGGCAGCATTTTTATATTTTGAGTAAAATATAAACATTAATAGTTATATAAAATGTAAGTAATGACAAGCATCACACAGTGGGAGCCAGGCCAACTGCAGTTACCTATCTAAGAAGGCTTGAATAAGGAACAGTAACTTACAAATGTTATTCATAAAAATTGAGCTGAATATATGTAATCTTAAATTATCCCATCTGTCACGTATCTCAAAATTATAATTATATTGCATAGAGATATAATTTCATTATATTACTTTAGATATAAAAAGTTTTTATCTATTTTATCCATCAAACTTTACAAAGACATCAAAGTAAAATTTGTAATTCTGCTAATATGCAGTATCATAACTATCTTAATTAAGGTTTATGGTCAGGTTTTTGCAATGAGCAGGGGGCTGTGGGCATAATAAGTTTTTTATGGTAACCACTGCTATATACATATAAAATATTTTAATATAATTTCACAAAGTAGTTAATCCAATGAGACATTTCTGGTCCTTTCTTCATATTTTACATCAATACTAAAATGAGAGGATAGATTGCCAGTATCCTGTTTAATATTAATAGAGGAATAATAAACTCAAGTATGGAAGCCTTTATGGTAATTACTTTGCAATAATAAGTTTAGTATTTCCACTGATTTAATAAATCATTGCATATATCTAAGTTTATATGCATGAAACTGTTGAAAGAAGTTTGTTTTATATAATTTGTGAAGTACTGACTAAATAATCTTATATTTAATATTTTGAATAAGTTTAACTGATATTCAACTGCTATCTAATTAAAAAAAGTAAGCTATAATCAATGTTTTGTCATCAAATTTTATCTCAAGAGTTAAGCTGTAAGAACCAGGGGAGGTCAAGTTAGCTTTGGTTGCAAACGGCAGTTCCTATGGAACCTATTGAGTGATCAAGCAACTACTAAAATTATGGCCCTAAAGTTTTCTAGCTGATGAGGGGTTACCCATCTTAGCGGGTGCATAAACATGTCACAATGTGCACCATGATGCACAAAATGTTTTCAAAAAAGTTAAACTAAAGAATTAACAAATCAATGTCTTTAAAATAAAATAGTGGCTTTCCGCTCAGCATAACTTTCCAAGAAAGTTATATGGAAGACAAGAAAGTAAAATTTTAATTGCCTCACATAGTTTTGCTCTGATGTCCTTGGATTCTCCGCCATCTGCTCCAGTGTGGGGCAGCGGCAAACCTCCCCCACCATTTTCCATCCAACAGGAAAATGCACTCAGACTGGCTTGCCCAGTCATACCAAACCCCTGGGATGATTTGTTCCTCCCAAGGATCTTGATGCCCACCTCACTTGTACCTAAGTGGTACTGCTGCTTTCTGGTGCTCCCCCAGAGCAACATGCGTTTCAGCCTAAGGGTCAACTATGGGAAATTCTTTCCTTTCCATGACCAAGCCATTATAGAAATAGCTCATGCGGTGATGTCCCCTACAAAATTTATAGATTTCCACCCCTATAAGGGGTATTTTGATCTCAGCTTCACCTGTGAAGCTGATGCTGCCACTGTGGCAACTGTGCCCCTAATATTCCAGGGTACCCCTCTTCCCACAATTTGGATCTGGCTCCCAGTGAACACCTCTTTGGTGTGGTCCATTTTGCTGGTTTGCCCACCTAAATCCCCCCTGCGGTGCTCCACCAGGAGCTGATGGACAGTTTGGCAGCCTATGGCTCCAACCCCATCTTACAATTTGTAGTCCCAAATGGGGCCACACGCCTCGCTGGGCCTCAGGCATATGTTATGATCAGCCCTGAATTTAGTAAAATTGCCATGTCATTCCCTCCCTGCACTGTCATTCCTTCTGCCCCTGACCATCAGTTTTGGGCCCATGTTGAGGGCGGGTGGACGATTTGTCCATCCTGTTTTGAGTTGGACCACTCAAAACGCAAGTGCCCATCCTTAGCCACTTTTGAAGGATCAGATTATTCATCCACTGACCTCCAATCTCCCACCCACCCTGCACCATTTCTGGCATGGGGTACAATCCTACCTCCCCCTTTCCCAAAGTCTGATGCTGCAGCTGCACCTGCAGCCACCAATTAGCCTCATCTTCACCCCAGTGCCGCTCATGACACCTCTAATCAAGCACCAGTTTGGACCCCAGTTTGATCCCGTGCTTCCTCCAACAAATCAACCAAACCTCAACCATACGCCGATTCCCCAATTCAATTCAACTAGAACTCATGGGAGTTATTGGCTGAAAATGATGGATCAGGTAAGCTCATTGAAGAATCATCTCTGCAAATTGAGCAGTTTGTTAATGCAGAATAGGACGCCAAATATCCCCCTCATATATATGCCCCACAGCCAAATGCCAAATAATTTTTCAGTGACCACCAGCTTGCAGTTGAAGAAGCTGCTACACCAGATTGTTGTCCCCTCTGCAAAGATGTTGCCAAATCAGTGGCGATGCCCACAGGAGGTATTCAACCTCCTGTTATCCCCTCAACCCTTACCCCAAAAAGTAAAATCACAGTGAATCAGTTACACAAAAATGTCAATGACGCTATCCAGAACGTGGTAACTGTAGCACGGAATCCTAAATCTAAGTTTACCTGAACCAATATTACCACATTTTAAACTCCCAGAAGCCCACATTAAAGATGAAAAAGCTTTAGCCAAATATATCAGTGCCATTTTCCTAACTGGCAATTTTAATGAAATACCAATCATTAGTGATATTGAACCACATGCTGCTGATGCCCCAACGCCCTTGTTATCTGTCTTGACATGTACCCTACTCTGGGATGAGGAATCTGCTGCCAAAGATGAGCCCCCTGATCCCCCCTTCCGCCATAAAGGGATAAGCAGTTTCCGCTGCCCACCAGGTTGGTTGTTTTTGTTTAAAGTGGTTCATTCAATCCGCTCATTTAAACGTTTTGTTTGAATCAATTAGTTACGTTAGTTTTTAGTTTTGGTAATGTCTATCCCCTGGTCAGATTACCTCAAATAAATTAAAACCAAAATA
Source organism: Massospora cicadina (assembly GCA_022478985.1). Lineage (NCBI taxonomy): Eukaryota > Fungi > Entomophthoromycota > Entomophthoromycetes > Entomophthorales > Entomophthoraceae > Massospora > Massospora cicadina. Next base: position 196,188 of record JAKSZP010010609.1, on the reverse strand, counting down.
GTTAAAATGGAAGCAAAATAGGCCAGTACAATCAAAATTAAACACTGGCTTATAAGGGAATGGGACTATGGCAGTCTAGCAGCGGTGATCTTGGGGTGCTGCAAGTACTTCTTTGGTTGCAGGTCTTCCTCAGTTTGCACTTGGTAGAATTTGTTGGATTGTAAAACTCTCACAAAAATTGGGGTTAGGAGGGATGATTATTTGGGCAGCAGGGAACGTTAATATTGTCTGCACCCCAAAAAAATCTTTCCAAACTTTTCCAAACTTTTTAAATTAAAAGGCGCTCTACCCTAAGAGTTTTGCTAGATCAACAAGGAAAATTCATAAAATTGGAAAAGAAATTAAAGAAAATAATGAAAGGGAGAGTGGAGATGTTAGAAAATTAAGACCACATCAAATTTTGGATCTTACCATAAATTAAATCAATAAGTGATTTATGATAGATGAAGTTTGGGGATATTCAGGAAAATGAAAAACAGTAGGGGAAACTAACCTGAATTAATTTTTGCCACTTTGGTGGTTAGTTGGGGTTTCTACACAAGAGCCTAATATTCTTAACATAAAACCAGCTAGGCAGTATGGGGATAGTTTTAGGATTTTTATGAGAAGGAGAGTAGAAGGCACCAAATGGCTTATTGACTTTTGTAGAAGCCTTACATAAGAAAGCATGATCCGAAAAATCTGTCTAGTTCTATCTAAAGATAAGGTAACATTTAATTCTAATTATTAAAACAGTGATTATTAAAAATATGTGAAATTAATAATTGGGAAGGATTCCATGGTGTGTGTGTGTGTGTGTGTGGTAGAGGGTTTCTAAGACGCCTGGCGTTGGAGAACTAGAAAGTCATTAATTATAGACTAGGCTCTGAAATGGGAGTTAGTGGATTTGCAACTGTGCTAATAAATGTTTGCTTACTGCTTGATTAGAATAAGTATCATCCACTCCAATTCTAAGTGGACCCACTTTCTAAAGAAAAAAGATTCCAGACTATTAGAGATTAAAGAATGAGTTCAAGATCTGGAAGTTGTATATTGTACTTCAAGCTATAACAAGTGTGAAGAAGATTTGATGTAAGATAAAACCTTTTATAAATATTTCATTTATTCTTTATAACTAAAATGCAGATCCAATTGTGCTGCATATGGAAATAAGATTACATGATGATGAAGCCTCTAAAAATCTAGTTCTGACAACTATTGGTGGGATAACTCTACGCATTAGACGCAATATTACTAAACAAAAAGGTCAAATATTTGCTGTGCTTCATGATTTTACCAGCCCTGGCGAGGTAAAAAAATGTAAGTTTTTGTTTATATATAAACAGTATGGTCAGTGCAAGCAATAAACTAAAAATAATATGTCAGAGGCTTTCTGATCCAGGAGGCCTAGAAAAATATCACCCTTATCTAAAACTTAATTTCTGGATAAATTTTATACTTATATCAAATTACAATAGCTAGTATATTTTTTAGTAAAAGAAACAAGATTTTTTCTTATAAAGAAGGTAAACCCATGCCAGTTGCCACTATGTGACTTGTTTTTAAGTTTTAGTATAGTAATTATGAACAAAAGGGATCTTAGTTTAACAAAATACAAAGATAATTTTTTACTTTATTTGAGGAGCACATATATCTTACAATGCATATGATCCTTGACCTTATGGATTCATGTTGTTTAAAAGAAACAAGGGATGTTTTTCTCCAAGTAAAAAGCATAAAAAACAAAAGAAATCTTTTATATACTTTCGATACTTAACAAAGTGATTAACAGCACTTAAGACAAGCGTAAGTATCCATGAGAGAATACTTTCTGAGGTTGAAAGTTTAGCACAAGGAATATAAAGGGTATAAGTATTAGAAGATGTTAACTTTGTAACATTTTCTGATTAACAAATATACTCTAAAAATCTCAATTGAAAAAGGTAAATAATTGTAAATTTTATGTGCTTTTTCTAAAAAGGCCAAAAATGTTTTAAAGACAAGGAGAGTAATTAATGTGCAACGTGACATTTTTAGGCTATGAACTTTGAACTTTCTTGTAAGGCTTTGAATTAGTGACCTGCTGAGAAAGGTTGATTACATTTTATTTAGCTCAGGAAACAAAAAATTTCTAGAAATCAACATCATAGAAGAAGTTGAAAAGATTTTCACACCTAAAAGTATTAAGAAATTGGACAAATTATCCTCTGACTTGGAATATGGAAATAGAAGCGTTCAAGAATCAATTACATAGACAGCTTTTTATTACAATTTTAAACCTTTTTGAAAAGGCATAAATAGATATAAGTTGAAAAAAGTGTCTTGATCTTAAAATTTTTGAGATGCACAACTTCTGTTATATTCATCAAGCTTATAAAAATTTATAATCTATATTTAGAATTGTTCAAAAGATTTTCAACTATGTATCCTAGCTGATTATGTAAGTTCTTAAACCTAATTTTTCCTCATATCTTGGATATTACTTTCTATTGAATCCAGCATTAGTTTTAAACAATGACAATATATTTATAAAGTTAGTTCCATATTATTGGCGTTAATTAACTTTAATAACAGAAATTTGAGCTTGCTAAATATATCAAATCCCTTTTTATTACAATATGGTACTGAACCAAGGAGTGTCATAAATGTTTATTTGATTATTCCTGATTTCATAAGAGCTGAATGCTAGGGAAGAACTGTTGACATGGTGCAGATCTTTAAAGAAATTTTTAGGTGAGCCATAAAGTGGTAGATTATACTTGTGAAATTCAACACATGAGAGTCAAAGGCAGCATATGGATGGTATTGTGTATAGTGCAGATAGCTGTAGAGAAGTCTAGGACTCAAAGAGAACAGTTGCATTCAGGTAAATAATTTTCAAACATCAAGTCGTGGAATATTTTACCATTCATTGGCTCTTCTTGAAAAAACTCATGGACTTAAGCCAGAATGGGGCAATATCTTAGGCAAGTGAAAAGAGTAGGAAGTGAAAGTTTTATGATATTTTAAAACTAGAAAAGCTCTTACATTGGAAGACTGAGCCTTTTAAGTCTCATGTTCTGTAGGAACATAGGAGAACATGCCACAGTGTGTAGATACTTTAGCAAGAGGTCCAGGTGGTATACGTTTTCCTAGAGCCTCTTAAGGTCATTCTGCATGGAGGGGGGAAGCTTAAGAGTCATGTTAAAGGGTCCATTTATTAAGTTAATTTCAGTTTTTGAAACTTGTCCATTGTAAACAAACGCATGGTGGCGAGGCTTAGTATGGGGTCATCCTTCATATATGGGAAGGAATGAACACCCATGCGCCTATTCACTACAGGTTAGAAGTACATAATAGTAGATGCTTATGGAGGATTTAACCTGTGGCTCAGGTAGTTAGTCAGCCAATCTTTAAGAGAGATCTGGAATGAACTTGCAGTCCAGTGCTGCAGACGCTGATTATCAGAAAGTTGGCGCCCATGTGGCATAGGGACCATGTTCTAGCATATGTTTTGTTGTAGGAGCTTCAGTAATTGGAGGTGGCACGAGTTTGTGCTTCCAGGAGGCCAATTCTCTCTTCACAATTTGAGCAGTAAATAGTTGTTAGTGCCATGGGCAGGTGGTTGGATCCACATATCCAATAAAAAAAGCTGTAAAGTCTTATATAGACATTTCCATGAAGAAGCAGATGTGGGTGAGGAACCAATTCTTGGATATGTGGAACGTGATGTTCATTATGGTCTTCGCTGTGGTGTAATGTTTGTATGGTTCCAGCTTGCAATTTAGGCATTCACCACCTCAGTTATTTTGTTTTCATTGTCCTTTATTGAAACTTTATTTTGGGTGTTAAGGGTTACAAGGTGATGAAAGGTGACACTTATGGGTTCTATTCCAAATGGATAGGGAAAAGTGAGGGAGGCAACCTTGACTACCATCATATTAGAGGTTTATACCTTTTCATTGACAAATTCAATTACCTTTCAAGATGTGTAGCAGTGAATTTGGTGTCCTTTAGCAGCCAAACACAACTGTAGTATCATCTGTGAAAGCCATGGTGCAAGTGGGGGATTTCTCTGGTATTTTATCTTAAAGTTTGTCTTGTAGGGAAGCCAAGATGGAATAACGGTGATTTTGAATAGTATGCGGCTTAGAGGATCCCCATGGTGGAGCCTCTTTTCACCGGTACATACATGGTGAAACTGGCAGGGCCAAGATTCTATACTAAAGTTGCTGGTAAAGCATCATGACCCACCAATGATCCTTTTGTAAGAAGTGAAATCAGTCTAAGGAGGAATCAATATGTTTCTAGGCAACCCATTTAAATGCCTTCTCTATGTCTAGGGAGAGCCATGAAGACACTTTTTCCTATTAGATTTAGAACAAAAGTCGCTGAAGGTTGGTAAAGCTGTCCCACGGAAAACTTACTTAATAGTTATGTGCTTGAGAGTCCCAGGCGTAGGAATCCAATGTAGTGATTTAAGAAAAAAGCTTCATGTAAAGCTTATTGTCTGAGTTAGTCAATACTAATGGCCAACATTTTTTTCCAGATCCTCATGGTCTGAATTCTTGTAAATGAAGGTCATGATTGGTCCTTTGAGTATGAAAGTACTTTTTAGAAATGAGCGAAGAAAAAAGGTCACGCAGGGTAGTTGCCACTGACACAGGATATAAGAGTTATGACTTGAAAGATATTCTGTTGGACTAGAGGCTTTCAATCTTGGGGACTTAACAGGATCTCCATGTCATCCTAGGCGGTGATCAATTCCAGTAGGGCTTCATATGCTTGTAGGTTGGTTGACGACCACGCTCCAAAAGGCCTTTATGTCTAATGAGACCACCAGATAAACTTTAAGCAGATTTGAGTAATACAATAGAGTTCCAGCGTAATCTCCTCATTGTCTGTTTTCTGTGAACTTTCAATTTTGAGAGAGGTATTGTCTTGCGCGTTAGACAAGGCTTTTTATTTTTGGTATCAAAAGTGGGTGGGATGTTGCCACTGCACAAAGTATTGGTATAAATAAAGTTAAAACTTACACTTCCTGGGTTGTGAGCTCCTTTTAAAGAAACTCTTTTGCTTCTTCTTATGTTTCTAATTAGTGCAGGGGAGGGCGGAAGCTGGATGATAGTTTTAGGGTGCTAAATTCTGGAGTGTGCCAATATATACCTGGCGTGAACAGAAGTCATCTATACTTTAGACTTATTAGGTGACGTTGCTGAGTCCCTTTGGACACCGCCCAAAGATTTTGAAGGTTCTGCAAGTGGATGGGTGGTAGGAGAGAAGGTAATCCTAATGGTCGCAGTCATCTTCTACTTCATAAAGGGATTGTTCAAGAGGGAAGGTGCAGCTTAGAGCAGGTGCAGCTTAGGGCATAAACTTAATGACGGATTAAATGAATTTTCAGTAGTAAGAGACCTGTAGTTGCTTAGTTTTTGTCCAAAATAATAGGAGAGGAGAATATACCAAAGAGAAGGGGCATAAAAGGACCATGTCTATTACTAAAGCTGATAGGAAGGTCTGAACATCATACAAGAATCCAATCATATAAAATGATTACAAATGCAGAGGTAGCTAATTTCTGTGAGGTCAGTTTATTATAGGAACTCCTTGAGCTTATTGGTGCAAAACAGGCCAATGCCACAGGGCAATTTTTTTAAACATGAATAAAGGTAACGGAATTAAAGTCTCACATGAGAATCGTGTTGCTTAAGAGATTGAGCTACAAAAAAATATTAAAAAGTCATTTTTGATCAGGATCTGCATTTGGCCGGTAGACGCTGACAATAAAAATAAGGGCTGGGTGTATTAATTTGTCAGGATGAGTCAGCCATCTAGGCGAGCCAAAAACTTTCTATGAACCAGGAGTTGAATATGATAAAGGTGGCGTGGGTGTTCCAAAAAGAGTCGCCTTTAAAATTTTTCTACCATGCTTTAATTTTAGTGGGTTTATACGTGGTTCCTGGACAACCAATATCATTTTGCAATGTAAAGAACTAGAGTAGAAGAGTCATCCACTTGTGGACCCAAAGCCCATTTTTATCAGTGGACTACATGGATATAATATTACCTTTGGGACCCATAGTTGTGCCCTTCTATGTCCTGAAGGGGTCACAGCGCTTGATTTGTGGTTGTAAAAAGGATATTATTAATTTCTTTAGCTTGAATTTTGGCAGCAAGATGAACAGAGCTTCAGGGGTGGGGTGATTTTGGCTGTGGATGGTGGTGGACCTGGTGAACCAGCTTAGGATGCTTACTCTGCTACATTATAGAGAAGGGTCTGATAGTTTTCATCACTATCTCATTGGGGACCCAAGAAAAGAGTTTGATTTCATGATATCCTCATCCAGCACTATAAATAAAACTTGTGAGATATTTTATACTATAAAGGGGACTCAATTATATGCCACGACTTTTACAGGCCATGGGTTTCCAGTCATAATCAGTCTATTTTGTCCTTTGTTTGAAGCCAAAGTCATTCATTAAGAATCACAGGTGGTATCTGGTGATTAGCCAGGGGGCACTGAGTAGGGGTTGACGCTGCATTTTCCCTGGTGAGGAATACCTTGCAGTTAGCAGGAGCTGGTACCGGTGCTTAAAAAATGGAAGGTACATCATTAAAAGAAGGACTTTGGCGCAAAGGTCTTTCATATCTGCAATTAGATGAGGAAGTCTCAACAACCAACAAAGGGTGTCTGGGTAAAAATTTTGTACATGATCCACTGCGTTAATTATGGAAATTGACATTAAAGCCATATGGAATTATTTTTTTGACCTGTTTTAGGCCCTTGAGCTGTGTTATTTGAAGTTTCATGTGAGCTATGTACCTAACATACATGTGGCCCAGAGAGTTGCACCGCATGCAATGGGGCGCTCCTGGTATAGATCAACAAAGAATATCTTAGGTCATGTCCTAATAACTTCCATGCAAGGAATAATATTGATGTTTAAGGCAACAACAGGGGAGAGGATGGATAAGGCTGTGGAGATGTGAGCTCTCTGGGATGTGGCATAGTAAGAGGGGTCGTAGAAGTCCACTTATAGAATTAAGCCAAGCTTTATCAGACCACAGTAAAGTGTAACCTAAGGGACTTGGTGTCCACCATAGTTGGTAGTTAAAGAAGGTGATCCATCAGAAATTTTAAGGCGTAAGAATGTGTAAGAATCTTGAAGGATACCTTACATATATTTATCTTGATATTATATATGATTGGTCCCTGTTAGGTTTGGTGATGACCAAGTTTGCTTAGTAATTAGCTAGCAGCTCCCATAGAACCACTTGAGCAACCAAGAAATAAGATGTATGACATCCTTAAAGATCTTTATATACTCAAGTTCAACCGTTTTATCAGTAGCATGTTGGTTGCAATTCAGCCATAATTATAAAAATCGTTTTTACAAAAATGGAAAACCAGCGTAGTTGAAAAGTGGAGTTTATGAAAAATAATTAAAGAAAAATAAAATGCCCATTAACCTCTCAAGTGAGGGCACTTGCCCTATAATTGATTAGGGCTTGGGGTTACCATGGTGTTCTTTGGTGATGCATTGTCTTCTTGGGTTGCAGGTTCTTCATATTTTGGTATTGAGATGGAAGGTTATAATTGAGAATTAATTGAAATAATTAGGGTTGAAAGAGAGTTATTGAAACGCCATTATTGGCTTCTCCCTAACTTAGCACAAGAAACTTTTAACATAATTTTCAATGAAGATGCGCTACACTTTTAGCAGCTTGGTGTTTAATTGGAACAGGGTTATAAATTGAAATTGAATCCTCAGAGAGATAATAAAAAGTTCAGACTATAATTGGCATCCAGAAATTATAAATTCACATTATACTTAGTGTTTTTACCATTAAATTAATTCTAAAGGGTTTTTAGGTTTCTGGGATTTGGTGGTGGTGTGGGAAAAACTCAAGAAAGGGATAGAAGTATAAGAATATTACCTAAAGTAAAATGAGCCACTATGACTGTGTAACTGATGAACCCTGCATAAGAGCTCTATCCTATTAATATACAAACTTCTATAAAAAGTGGGAACAGGAGCTCTATATAAGAAAAAGAGTAGAAGGCCCTGGAAAGCCTTACCCTACCCTTATTTTTGCAATCTTCCAACAAAGTTGGACTATTTGACTCCACTCAAACAAAGAAAACTCATCCTAAGTGTGGTAAAGCAATTTTGTTATGGCGCAATTATTGGGAGGAAAATAAAAGAGTAAGTTATCTTATCCTATTAAACATGAATCAACTGGAAGTTTTGGAGTGTGCTGCGGACATTGTAAGATGGTAAGGGCTGAGATGACCCAATAAGTAGGGTATGAGAAAAGGATGCAATAGCACCCTAGGGGAATCTCATGTGGATATAAAGTTGGAAGCCTCATCAGTGGGCAACAGATCCAAAGCAACTGGCAACCTCACAGGGAGAGTAAAAGGTACTGAATTAGTTTTAGGAGTAAACTGCTTTGAGACATGCATGCATACCGCGGTTACTCCCAGAGGAACAGCTAGAGGAAACTTTAGTCTATCTGCTCAAACTATACAGGTGCTGCCTCAAAGATGAAACCAGCTCACATCGAGAGAAAACTTATAAAAGGCGGTAGGAACTACACAAGGATATATGACAACTAACAAGTAGACATATACACATGGGGATAGGTTTTGAAAGTTAGGAAGGACAAAAGGGGAAAATCACACTACTATGTAGCTGAATTGTATAGGAGTTCTGGCCTTTTGTGCTAGTACAAGATGCCCAAGTTTCCTTTGATATTTAGCTTTCAGCTCCTGTAGAATTATTGAGCAACTAAGCAAAAAGAAGTATGGCAGTCTTGATGCCTTTTATCCAACCAGAGCTCAATAATTTCAACAGTTTCTGGTTGGCCACGATACGCGCCATGGTGCTCAAAATGTTTTACAAAAGTCAAGAACAAAATTTAAGAAAAACCAGAAATGTTTTATATAACAATTAATGTGAAAAAATATATGCAAATACCTTTTTAGAGTAAGGTCATTGGCATTATAAAGGAATGGGGTCAGGGGGTTAACACACTGTTCTTGAGCGCTTTATTCTTTTCTTATGTTTCATTCCCTTTTTGGTCGTGCTTGGAAGGTTGGAATCATAAGATGGCTACAATATTTGGGGTTGGAAGTGGTGATGGGGCACACCATGATTGATTACTCTCTATTTAAGCAAGGAAACTTTTCAAAGTTTCCTCAAATGAGAAGTGCTTCATCCACATTGGACTGGCGTTCAATTAAAAGGGAATAAAACAAAAAATTACTTGTAGGAATATAATAGAGGGCCTGACTAGGCTCCCAGAAATTAAATTACAGTTAAACTAATTGATCTTACTGTAAACATTAAAAAAGGATCCTAAATTTTGGGATATAGAGTGGTGTGGGAAAATTTGGGAGAAAGGAAAAGCCGTATAGGAGACTTACTTGTCTTAAAATGAGCCATTTTTAGGTGGTGTTAAAAAAGGGATTAATTTCTATAAGAGCCTAATCATTTGGATATAAAAACTTCTAGGTTAAGTGGTAACAGAAGAAATTATATGAGAATGAGGGTAGAAGACCCTGGAAAGCCTTGAAGTCATTAAAGATGCCTTGGTGAATTCCACATTAATATGATGGTCTTCCACTGCTTCATAGATGGTCCTTAGAATTATGCGGCTTCCTTAATGGCCATGAAGTAGGTGCAGTCAATATTATAATACTCCAAAGGATTGTGCCTATATTATAAATAAAATGATGGGTAAAAATCAATTTTATGGAGAGTTATGTGATTGTTATTTAGCCCTTTTCTTCTTGACCTTGACAATAAGGGTTTTAAAGCCAATCTTGGAATGGAATGGTGCAAGAGGGTTCTACCATACATTGCTTATGCATTTGGCGCGTTTTTTCTTGGTTTGAGAAATAACTGCAGGTGTGGTATGCGGAGGTGATTTGGTTAAGCTCTAGGGGTTTCCTAGTTGATGTTCTCCATTGGACGCTGGTGTGCCCTGGTGTTTGAGGCTGCTTGAGAACTACTAGGGTGGAATGCCCCATTCAGACTGGTAGAATCATCAGACATTCATAAGGTAGGAGAAGGCTCATCATCATACAAATGCATGTACAAAAAATGTGTCTTACTAATAATGGAATTATTTTCTAAAAAAGTCGATTAGTTGTGCTCTGGTGTAATCCCTTTTGAGAGGGATTTTTTCTAACATATTAATCTCCGTTTTTAGGATAAAAAATGGTTATCTAATAATAAATAAATGCGGAGTTTTGATATCCAAAAAATTGTTTCCTCATTAAAAAAGGTAGGTTGTCTCAGTCTATGCTTTGAGATTCACCTGGGGGAAGTTACCACAATAGTGATGGAAGGCTTTGTAGTCAAATGGGTGGGGACCGCCTCACGTTTGGGAGCTAAGAAGCTCATATTCATGTTTGGCTAGAGTCAGAAAGTGACAATTCTTTGTGTGGCTAAAATATTTATGAACTGAGTGTCTTCTTTTTTTCTGTTGCTGCTTTAATGCAAGTTGTGGCACCTCTGGATTGGGGGCCTGATGTGGAAATTGGGCCACAGCTTGAGCTGAAGCGGTGGGGTACAGATGCATGGGTTGATCAGGCAAACTGACACTAATTTCAGTGTCATCCAGTGGAGATGTGATGTATGATTTGTGGCAGCTTCCTGTAAGCATGAATTAATGGCTGATACTGATGTGCACAATTGAGTTTAATTATGGGGTTAATACTCTTTTGGCTAAATTATTAGACTATTTTCAGGCGTTACTGCTATGTTTAATATCTCTTTTTATTCCTCTCTGGTAGAAATTAATTTTAAATAATAGAGCAATTTCTAAAATATGATTTTTACTGGAAATAAACATTTAAAAGCCACTCTTTGTTTTTCTGTTACAATATATATTCTTAGCCATTGGACTTGTATTAAAAATTGGTTAAAACATTTATCTGGTATACTGCATATTGATTTCAAGAATAGGAACATTTCAAGGATTAGTTATCACTAAGGAGGTTTCTTTTGTTCAAGTAAGGCTTTTAGAAATAATCTAGGATATAGATTATTTAGTACTGATAATTGTGGATTCTTTTTCAAATTTCATGTATAGTCTATGGCCATATAGATTGTAGTAACAAGAACTTCTATTTTAGCTTTATAGTTCAATATAGCAGGTAGATAGCAAAAGTTTTAAAAACCAATTCACAGTATGAACTATTATAAGCCTTTTTAATTCAGTTATTCAAAGTTTCCTTTTCTTATAAGTTCAGGCTATGGAAGAATTTTCTATGCCAATATCCATTATTTTATGAACTAAATCATAATAAGTTAGAAATTATAATGAATTTTGGACTCCTTCAGAAAAGAAAAATGCTACAGTTATGCAAAAAATAAGTTATAAATGAATATTGTAAAAGTAGATATTAATCAATTCCTATGAAATTGAGATGTTAGACAAAGTGGTTGCGTTCTTCTGGCTTTAAAATAACAAAATGCGGTGTATTATAACTCATCAATATAAAATTATGGTGTTTAGGTCTCAATCCCACCCAGATTAAATGGGAAATTATTAGGATTTCACACCTATATTATATTCATGATTTTAATTCTTTATTTTGGTATATATTCTGGTGGTTCCTATTATAACGCTCCCAAGTAAGAATTCTATTTTTATCCTGGTCATCCCCTTTCCAAAATCCCACTGTTTGAGGAGTCCCTCGCCAGATAAGCAACTCCTGAATAAACCACCATTTTTTTAGATTTATTTAATTAAAATTACTTGTTTGGTTCAATTTCCAACCCAAGTTGGCCAACAACAAATACTAAATTGTGAAGATGCTTTTCTATTGCCATCAATATGCTAAAAGCTGCAATTTCCATGCCATAGAAGGATAAGAGGTCACTTTAGAGGTTGGTTTGACATAAAAGCCCCCTGAACCTTGACCTGATTACTGGTTACCAATGAAGGCGCCTGTAAGAGCATATCTCCAGTAAATGCATGCTCCTTGGGTCCACACAGGTGACTAGAGGATCAGGATGAGTATTTGATGTTGTACTAAACCTCATCCCAGATGAGCTAACTTTCAAAGTCGCCTCCAGGCCATAATATTGGCCAATATGTAATCAATCTTAATCCTATTTCTGACAACTCAACCTTTACCTATTTTACCGTTAAATTTAAGATATTATCTTTTGGAATATGATTACATATGTCAAGTTAACATGCAAGGTCTTGTCAGCCTTACCTGTTACAAATATCAGGTCTAAAATTCACGAAAGTCTAAACCCTAATAACTATACAAGAAAAAGAAACTATAGTATTGCCAAAGTGGCTCACTTGCTAAGGGGTGCTGAATGATAGGGCTGAGACGCTTGCAACATGTTATTTTATATCTGATAGGGTGCATCACTAAAGAGTTTTATAGGTATAGTTCTTGGGGCCATGTGACTTTTACTCATGGTCCCAAATTTGTCCAACTGAGGTAAAATTTTTAATTATACATTTTAATGGCTGTGCTTAAGTACACTAGAGCTCCCCTCAACCTCTGCTGACAACAATAAGACTAAGTTTAAACCTTTAAAAAATTCTATATGTTTAGCGTTATTTTCACCAATATAAAAACAAAAAGAAAGACAGATTCTTAGAAAGAAGGTATTTCATAAAAAGATGGACGATATATAAGTAATTAGGGGATTTGAGATGCTTGTAGTAGTATGAATTTACAACAATTCAGTTTCTTGTCATAAGGTGATATATTTGTATCTTGGTTTCAGATTGCTGTAGTAAAATAATTAATTTTTCTGGTCTTCTGGTTTTCTTCTGCAGACTTTATTGTGAAGATCTTACTTGTTTGTGAATTTGTGGCTGCTGTTCTGAGTTTAACTATGGCTCCTATTGTTCATGTGAATCCTGTGGCTCTTGCGTCTAGGTGGGTATCTCAGTCATCTCAAGTAATTGAGTTTTTGAGATTTAACTTTGCTTCCCAATTTAGTATGCTCATTTCTTAGAATATTACAAATTGAAAGCTTCTTTTCAGGTTAGGTTTGTTGATTCATCTAACATTGGAAGTGAAGCTTAAAGGTAGCAAAGAGGAAGTTTCCTCAGGGGCACTTTTTGCAACGTCATTATTATACTTTTTTCAGCAATTATTTATGGTGATGTGTTCGATGACATCATGGTAACTGGCTGTCAAACTATTATGGCAGTTAAGAGGTGCATAAATGCTATCGTTGGCAAAATTTTAGACTAATCAAAGCATAAAAGAAGATTTAGAGGTTCATAAAATTTGTTTTTATTGATGGCCTTTCTTAGTGAGACTCAATTGCTATCCTTAAGCTTTAAAAATAGCAATAATGTTACTATTATGATATTTGGGGTTTTCTGAAGGAATCTTCTTCAAGAAAGAGGTAATACCACTATAAGTGAGCCTTTCTCAACATATCCCTCCCCAAGACAAGACTAAGGAAAAGACTTTAAATGCCACGTGTAGGCTCAGTTGTAAGTAATTTTTATGGTATCTTCCTTAAAAGATATTCAGTTCCCTCTCATGAAAATGGTTGCAAGTCCTTTACAGACATCCTGCAACTTCCCAAGTTGTCCTTAGCGCATGTGGTAGAAAAACACTTCATGTTTTACCCCAAATAGGGAAATTTAGGTCCTTAATTACTCTTTGGTACTCTTTTTTAAGTGACTTCATAGTATTGGTGGTAATTTTAAAAATGAATTTTAACCAACTTCTTTGCTAATTCTTCCTGGTATATTGGGTGGATTCACACTATCCGCTTCTATAGCTAAGGGATATTAAGCTTGGTAATGTGGCTTCTCTTCTGTATAGCGCTTTAAATGGTGGCATACATATAGTAATGTGATATTGCAACGAGTAAGAAAACAATGCAGATGGCAAAAAGAAGTCCCATTATAATCCATCTATAATTGCATCTTGTTAAGATTGATTCAAGGGAACCATTTACTCTTTCCACGCTTCCATTGGTAAAGGGCGTGTATGGCGTAGCAAACTGCTTCTCAACTCCTACTAAGTCCATCAGTTTTTACATATTTTCATAAATGAAGTTCCATCTATTATTAGAAAGTAGTCTCTGAAGGCATCTATGGCAAGTAATGCTTGGTTGTAAATAAATCTTAAGTAACTATGGTAGTAAGCGTCATAACTGTGTAAGCTTTGGGGGCAACCCCTACGCCTGAACAGGGAGAAGTTTCTCCATAAAACTAAGAAGGATCCAAGGAAGGCAATCGATCCTCTTACCAGCAAGGGAGATTTGGCTCATGTGATGGATGAGAGGTGGTCATGGCCAACCCTCAAAAATTTTACCTTTTATGGTCCTCACCATCACTAAGGAATTGTCAGCAGGATTAAAGGTTTGCGCAAAGAGGTAGTAAAGACAGAGGTCAGCATCCAATGACAAGTTGTATTACTCCCCCAAGGCGTTAAAGTTGGAAAGATAGGGTCGAGTCTCCCCAAGGGTTTATCCTATTCTAAGTGCTAATGAGTCAGGAAAAGCAAATTAAATCTTGGTAATCATCACCAACCTTTCTGATTTACCAAGTAGTGCATCAAGTCCATCCCTAATAGGACAGAATTTGCAAACCAATTTGATTTGATTTGGAATAGAGATTACCATCCCTGCATATGGGCTTGCCCTGCCCACCCCTTCAAACAGTCCATTTATATTCTGATCCAATATTGAGTTGATAAAAATCTAGAAATAATTTTTATAGAAGATCCATGAAAGGCTTAAGCAATCCAGGCTAGAAAACTCACTCTCAACATAAGTTGATTGTTAGTATGTCAATCCTCAGAATGTGATGCATTAAATTTGATTGACCTTAACTCACACTTATTCTTTAAGCAGTTTATAAATTAGCAGGCCCCAACAGGTCTGGGGTTGGTCAATCTTTTACTTTCTTCTCATTGTAAATATAATCATTAACAACCAATTTTTTAATAAACTAAATCTAGCCTTGATATTTATAGCTCTTGGAAGGCGCAGACCATAATGGCATCTTCGTTCCATCAGCCAGGCAACCTCTCGTGGGTGGCTGTAACTTTAATATTCTGAAAATTGTTTTATATGGGTTCTCATCTGAAATGACTGTTTAGTCTTATTTTATTAGCATAATCTATGACAGACTTCAATCACTTCTACTCACTTAATAAGTTGATCTATTGCAACAATGACAGACTGACTTACACTGGATGACTTCAGAAATGGACCTACAATGCTGATGGAGACGCTTTTAAAGGATGCGCTTGCAGGAACAGGATCAACCCTAAATTATTTGGGATTGGCCTGTATTTTTTTTAGTACTAGATGGGGGATTGGCCTGTATTAAGCGCATTAAAAGAGCTCCAGGGCATGACTAATATCATCTTACAATATCAGCAAAATCTCTTCCTAAGATGCTGACATATCTTCTTTAGCCTTTCATGGCCTATTTGGAAGTGTCCATCCATGAATATTGACATCCATTTGCTTAGCTTAACATAGGGTAGAACCTATACTGTATTAGTTTCTTTAAGTATCCTCAATGAACCTCATTGCTCTTAAAAAGTTCTTTAAAATCCTTCTTTGCTGCACCGTCTTCTTCCTATTACTACTTGGGTCTTCCAATTAGTTTGTAGATCCTATTGCTCTTGTGTGATTGCAAGTGGAAAATGATAATTGCAACAAGCCATCTTCGTTCAGGCGCTTCTCTCCTGCATGGTGAAGGATCTCAAAGTCATAGAATTGCAATTAAATGGCCCATCATATAGTCTCCCATAAGGGTATTTCATGTTTTCAACCATCAGCGAGGCGTGATATGTAATTATCTCAAAGTTTACGCTGTAAACGTAAGGGTGTAAGTTATATATAAATATGATCACAGTTATGCACTTGCACTCTGTGACTGTATATTCGCGCTCTGCTCTGGTTAATAATTTTAAGTAGAATTTTATAGGATGATCTACTGCTTCTTCTTACAACTGAGCTATGATGGTACCTGTACACACATTGCCAACGTTGGTGTAAATGTAAAAAGATTGCAAGTTAAGGCATATCATATTTAAGACTTCCAACAAAATTCAGTTTGAGCTGATGAAGGTATCTTCTTGCTCTTGTTACCCAGTTTAACAGTACTCCTTTTTTGAGCAGGTGCATGAGTGGCTTGCCAATATTTGCGAAGTTTGGCATTACTTGACGGTAGTTTCTACTATACTTAAGAACAACTAGACATCTATAATGCATTTGAGGAGCTCATCCTGGATATAGCTCCGACCTTCCCTTGTTAAGACTTGATTCCTCTTTAGTTCACCTCATGGAAGAGAAATTCTAACCGACTCTTTTAAATGAGCACTTAGTTCTATTCAGTTTGAGGTTGTTCTCTATCAGGCGGGTGAAAAAATACTTCAGGTGTTCCAGGTGATCCTTGAATGTCTTGATGAACAGTGTGATGTCTTTTATATGATACCACTTATAATCTTCAGATATCCAAAAAACCGATCCATCGCTCACTGGAATGTAGCTGAAGCGTTGTAAAAACCATGTGGCAACGTATTGGTTTGTACAATCTTTGTCTGGATATCAGAGAACCTTTTTCCTGATCTTCTGGTGATAGCCTTATTTTAAAAGTATCTGCTTGACAGGTACATTTCTAGGAAGTAGTGCAATCATACAAGTTATTTTGATGAATCATCAATGTGCAATTGTGGGTACAGTAATTCTTAGTCAGGTCGTTGAGCCTTATGTGATCATGACTATTTGGTAAGTCCCATCCTTTTTACGTTTTAGTAGAAGTGGCGAAGCTCAAGAAATCTTGGATAGGCGTACCAGATCTGAATCCATAATTTGTTTTACCTCCTAAAGAGAAATTCTTCTTTGCTCATGTACTGGTGGTAAGGGTTTTATTGGAAAGGTATAGAACCTCCAGTGTCAATATTGTATACTCCTCTAATGAAAAAGCCATAATCGTTTGATCTGGTGATGAAAATATCTGAATGCTGATCCAAGAGTTTCTTTAAATTCACAAATTATTCTTGTGTTTTGGGTTCTTGCATCCCAACTCGTAATGTATTGATGGCTTGAACTAATTCAAAGTCAGATTAGAAGTACATCTTTGCGTTAGCAATGGTTTAATTCTATTTGATCTAACAAGTTGGTTGATAATTTTACTAAGGAGGACGTTGAGTTTTCTTGGTATGTATATTGTGAAATGCAGGCATCACTTTGAGGTTCCTGGACTATAACTCCTTCGGGGAAGTAGATCTCAAGCATCATCTGTTCTAGTATATCAATACTGATGTTTAACAGCATAACCTTCTGTTCTCTGGGCAGTAAGTTAGACTTTGCTGGTACAAGGATAAACCAGACTCTATTACTGTTGATGGCAGTTGCGTTATTACTTTGTCTTCAAGAATATCTGACTGGGTAAATGAGGTGCACAGGTTTGACTAGTCATACAAAACTTTTCTGATCCTTATTATCCTCTCCTTGAAGCACAAGTTTATCTGGTAATTGAGTAGACTGACTGAATTCTGAATTTATTCATTATTCTGCAAACTCAACTAGGGATTGTCGCCCTATGAGGAAATCATAATGGTCATTCTCTAGCACCACAGCTGATGCAGACAAGGCAATGCTCAAGTAGCATTGCAATATGAAATAAGGTCCTAGTGCTATAATTGACTCAGACTGGAAGTTATGAACTTGCTTGATAATCAATGTCCGGTGCAACTTATAATAGCTTCATTAGTTTGTAAGACATAATGTTGACTAAAGTGCTGGTGTCCAATTCTTCTAGTAATTTGACTTTGTGCATGTCAACTTCCATCTTTGTAATCTTCTTGCTTATAGTCATATCCGCGGTAAGGGTTGCACTAACTGTTTGACTGAATCCTACTTATTCTCCAGGAAGTCAGAAATTCTTGCAAGCCTTTGGTGACTCACAATATACAATTGCAATCTTCTTGAATGTTGTTTTTATGAGATTCTAACCATTTAATGCTGTCTATGATCTGAGTTTGACTTGGAAGCTTGATCCAAGTAGACTGCTTTGCGGGCTCAATATTACTTTTGAAGTGGTCTCAGGTAGGAGAGCACAACCACTTTGCTTGGGCTCTGACGACATAATATCCTGGCTCAATCTGCAAACCAAGCTCATCTTAATCAATTTCATCTGTGTAGAGTGTGACCAAATTTTAAGATCCTGCGACCTCCTCTTTAGGGTTTTCCTTCTTTTTTTTTAGAAATAGGTACAATTTATCCATAAGTACCCTTATTGCTGACAATTTTTTGAATAAGAACTTGAAGGAGTTCATGTATTTCCATTTGACTGGTTAATAATCTTTCCCTTTAAGCTTATTTTTTTAGATATAAAAAAATAAACAGCCTTTCAATCAGGGCGGCTTTGCTGATAGTTCTGATGCCTTGACTTTGCCTTTAAAAGAGGCTTTGACGCCAATTAAGGCCTCCTTAATGGCATTCAGGAATTTGGTGGGGTTAAAAGCTAAGGTCATATGTATCAGGAGCTGCGGATGTGATTCAAGCAAACTAAGAAAGACAGTATTTGCAGTGACTAAATCCAAAGCTCCAGTCTTTTCAAGCTGGTAGGGCTTGAGGCAATACTGGCTTATATTCCACAACAGATTCAGACTTCCTCATTCTCTTATATGGATCTATTACTTCATCTTTTAACATCTTTTGATCTTTTAAGCTTGGCAATGTGAATTTATTTGACTTAAGCCCAAATGTAGTGGGGTTAAATTATGAATCCAAGCACCTCCTGTGCTTCTATGCGCATGTAACCCTGAACATGGCAAGCTTTCTGCTTGTTGCTGTCTCTGTTTATGGTATTTTTCATATAACTTAAGGAATAAGGCTATAATTTTCTTACTAGGAGTGAACTTAGTCTTTATGGGTAGAAATTAGATCCTTATCATGTTAATTTATTCATCAAGTTGTAAACATTATTGGCGTTGGTACTGCTAATGCGTTTCTCAAATTAGTAATGGTCTAAGGGGAGGAAGTCGTTTTACTTGCTTTATTGTCCACATCCTGTTATAAGCAACCCAACTGGTTGTCATGGCTTTACAGCTGGGTAAGATTGTGTTTAAGCTTTATAAAATTATATTGTTCTCCTTTTCTAAGAAATTAACTTTCTAGTCCAACTGATTTAACAACAGATCTATCAACATCATTTGAGCTAGTGGTGGTCTAACTCTTCCTGGCCAATTGTTATATGAGCTACTTGCTGATTGAGATCATTAAGCAACCTGTACATATTATTCAGATTTTATCTACTAAAAGTTTTTTTAAATGATAAACTCCCACTATCTCCATAGAACTCTTCAAACTGCTTAGTTATTCTCATTGTAGTGAGAACTAGTTATGATTGAGAAGGTCTTCTTTAGCATGGGTGCTTATTGAAAGTATACATCCACTTGCAATAAGTTATCTTATATTTCACAGGGTGCATCTCTAGGCAATTTAGAGGTCTGTTTCTTGGATATATGGAGCTCTTTATAATGGTTACAAGCATGTTTTACCATGTTTAGCCTTGGATAAACATACCATTGGCTGTTCTTAAGCACACTGGATCTCCTTTCAACCTCTACCACAATCTAAAGAGTAAGTCAAATCCTTCAATAGAAACTCTTTTTTATTTAGAATTTTTAGCACTAAAATATAAGCAATAATAAAATCAGATTCTGTGAAAAAAGTTATTTTACTAAAGATTATTTAAATTGTAATTAATATTATGAAGATTTAAAGTGCCAAAAAAGGAAAGATTTATTGAAATCAATTTATTCTTTTAAGACGATTTTATATTTGTATCTTTATTTTAGGGTTGGAGGAGTTCATCTCTCTATTTTTTGATCGTTTAGAATTTTAGTAGATTATAGTGTGAAGCTCTTGCTTGTTTGTGATTGCATGACTGCTAATAATAATATATGAGGTGGGTTGACCTTGGGATAGATATACCACACCAAGAACTTTTCTAGACAGTACGGGGTTTGAACTCAAAACCTGCACTAGGGTGGAAGCAGTTTTACCTTCCAGGCTAACCACCCTCTGTGATTGCATAACTGATATTTAATTCTAACTGTGGCTCCTGTTGTTCCCTTGACTCCTGTGGCTCTTGTGATTGCATGGGTATCTCAGTCATCTCAGTCATCTTAGTTGAGTGAGTTTTTTTTTAAAATAATCTACTTCCTAATTTATTTGTATGTTAGTTTCTTGTATTCTTACATTAGGGAAATTCTTTTGGATGGGTTTTAGTAATATGTCAGTCTTCAGCATAGAACCTAAGGATATGATAGGGAGTTCTTTGGGGGCATTTTTTGAAACATTGTAATTACACTCTTTTTAACTGGTATTATGCTGGTGTGTACTCTGACATCATATGATTGGCTTTCTTCTAATGTGGAAGTCAGGGGGTATATAAAGGCTTCCATTGTCAGAATTTCAGGACCAAATGAAGCTTTTAAAGTAGACTAGCATATATTATTGTCTTGATTGCTGACCATATAGTTGAGACTTGATAATTACTCTGAAATCTACACTTTAGTCTTAATTTTCCATGTTTGAGGTTTTCAGAAGAGGTTTCTTCATAAGGTGAGGAGCTAACCCATATAGTTGAGCCTTTATCAACATATAGCAAAAAACTACAAAAACTTCATATAAAAATCTATTGAAACCTTCAAAACAATTTGTGGGATTTTTATCTTTGATGTGGAAGATAAATAAGTATCACAGGGTTAAGATGGACTAATGTCAGATGAACAGTTTCATCAACAAAGATTTTATTTTTTGTAAGATTAGATGTGACACTTAAAAGACTGGGTGTTTAAGTTGTTCTGGTGATATAGATATATGCTAGTGAGTTGGGTAATAAATAACATTGAGCTCCAATTTTGTGTTCTTATTAACCCAGTATATTCTCTAAGATAGTGTAACTTCCATTTTTAATCTCAATGTTGCTATGCCCAAGAAGCATGGCAGATAATACTCAAGGCTGATTATTTTGGATGACAAGTAATATTAATTTTAGGAGGTTAA
The DNA here is from genome assembly GCA_022478985.1 of Massospora cicadina. NCBI lineage: Eukaryota > Fungi > Entomophthoromycota > Entomophthoromycetes > Entomophthorales > Entomophthoraceae > Massospora > Massospora cicadina. The sequence continues at coordinate 175,182 of JAKSZP010010609.1, read as the reverse complement.
AGTCACCGCTTAAGTCCCATCAGCTAGATTATCTGTATTATGGTAAGCATGGAGAAATGTGTATTTAAGTCAAGTATCAAAGCTATATATAGGATTAATAACGTATCTTTATTATATTATGAATTAGCTTTTAAATGTCACAACTTGCAATATAATCCCAAAAAGAAAAGATCAATATCAAATAGGATCATCTGGAAGGGAGAATCTGGTCAGAAGGATCCAGATGGTATTACCTTTTAGCATTGTTTTGATAGGGAAAAGGTGAGGTGAATAACCAAGTCAGATGAGATTGGGGTTCAATTTAGGTTGATTATTTGGCAGCTTCTTGATTATTACCTTTTTTTGGGTCCATACTAATTTGGTGCCTTGAGTGCCACTAATAGTAGTGGTCACCTGACCTTCTAATAATTCAGTATTTTGATAAGGTAGATATTCATCTCAGGGTATCTTAGCATGAGGTTGATCCTTTGGATTTTTTACTAGAGCCGATTTGTGCTGTATTGCCTGCTGATTTCTTTGGGTAACTTATCAATTAATCCCTTTAACCCCTTCTTGGGTCTAGGCATCAATTTGTCTGAGGGAATCAAATAATCAATGTTCTTTCCATCATGTCTAATATCAGGATATCTGACATCACTCGCTTCAAAAATATTGTCAGGTGAGTACCAATGCAATAATTGGCTATAAACAGTTGATCGTTACTCCAGTTTCCAAAGACTTATTTAAGTATATGTCTCCACATTTGTATGTTATAGCGTATAGCCCATCCCAGATGATATATTATTTTCCTACTTGAGGCACTATTTTATTGTAATAATATAGAACAAGGTCTAATTTATATAAGGTGACTAAAGATTGGCGATTTCAATTTGCTGCTTGACCTTTCCTTGTAGCCTTGGCCAAAAATGTCATTTGTCTCTGAGAAAAGTCATATTATCTTCTGGGATAATCTACTTAGAGCTTTCTTAGGCTCTTTAGTATTATCACTGGTAACTTCAGGAGCTAATAAAGCTGTGATTCCAGGTTTTCTTTCATATACGGCCTTGAAGGGAGACATTTTAATAATTTTATTGAAAAGGATCCCATAAGCCATCAACACACTTGGGAGATATTGTTCCCAGTGTAATGGATCAGTAGTAATCATCTTACAAAATATTTAGACTAAAAGCCCATTTTCACTTTCTACATTCTCATTAGTTGATGGACTGTAAGGTGCTGAGAATAATTGTTGAGTTCCCAAGCTCTTAGATAAGATCCTCACAACTCTTGACATAAAGTTCTTCCCATTATTGCACAGTAGAACCTGCAGGCAGCTGTTCCTAGTAAATATATTTTAATACAAAAAGCTAGCAGTAGCTTTAGCGGTCTGCATTGGAATGGCAATTGGTTTGACCCACTTTGTTAAGTGATCAACCCCTATTAGGATGTATCAATTTCATCCTGTAGATTCAAATAGTGGACCTATGTCATCTAAACTGATGGTATGAAATGGCTGCTGAGGGGTCATGTGCTGATACTTATACTTAGCCTAATGCGGCGTTTGCTTTTTACAAGTGATACAAGAATCTCAGACTTCCACTACAGGATCCAGTAGGCCTTCTATATAGTAACAATAATTGATCCATTATTCAGTTTTTATGGCTCCTCCATGTCCTAAGGTATTGTGAAATTCCATTATTACTGGCATGCATGACAAAGGTCGCAAGTAAGGTAACCAGTCAAGTACAACTTTTTTGTACTTTAATCTATCAAAAACCTTAATATTTTGAGTGTGTTACTTAAGCATTGTCTGAACTGGTTAAACTTCATCCTTTCAAGAGTTTGGCTTCATGAGTAAATAATGTAATGTTCAGCTTCTCTGTTGTCGAGATATAGAAGGGTTAATAAAGCCAGGCCAATTAGTATTATGTTTCATTCAAGCTTATTGGACAATATCTATATCATAGTACTGAAAAGAGTGCCCATCTGTCTAGCCTTCCTGTCATATCTTTCATTTTTTGCAGCCACACTTGAGAAGCATGGTATGACCCAACTGTAAAGTTTGTAATGTACAAGAAGGTCTGGAAATTTGTTACCACCATTATTACAGCTAAGCACTTTTTCTCCATGATGCTATAATTTTTTTCATCTTTAGAAAGCGTTTTGCTATAACAAGACACTGGCTGGTCAATGCCATTCTTAAATAATTGAGAAAGGACGGCACTACGCCTAAGTCAGAGGCGTCATTAAACAGGATGAATAGCTTCCCATAGTCTGGATGTCATAGGATTGGTCATCTCATCAATATACTCTTCATTGACTTGAACGCAATTCGCAGCTTAACTTCACTTATAAAAGGGGTGTTTTTGGCAAGCAATCATACAAAAGGTTTGGTACATTGAGCTAATATAAGATATAAGTTGATGGTAGTATCACATCTTTATAAGATTAACTGTATATCATTAAGGATATTTGGCTCAGGCACCTTGGAAAATTGATCTAACCTTACCATGCAAGGGTTGAATTCCTTCCCGCAATATGGCATGTCCTATAAATTCCATGTCCTGATGGAAAAAGGTACACTTCAAAGGTTTTAGTTTGATGTGATTCTTTCTCAGTCATTGTAACACTGACTTGAGGTGATCTAAATGATTGGTGAACGTTTTGGAAAACATCATTATTTCATATAGGTAAATGACCATGCAGCTAATATTAAGGTCTTGCATGATGTAATCCATCACCATTTGGAATGAGGCGGGAGCGTTGCATAATCCCTGTGGGAGCCAGGTAGGTTGGAATAATACTTACATGCAAATAAACGCGCATTTTTACTGGTATCATAAGGTGAAAGAACCATCTGTCAATAACCAATGGAAAGGTCCATCAGAGAAAAAATTAATCCAGAGAGTCATGCTAGGACATCATCAATCTTTGGAATCAGTTAGCTGTCATCCCTAATGAGACTGTTTAGCTTCTTGTAATCCATCACTATTATGCGACCACTATTCTTTTTTTATAAGCTTTGTGCGGATGACCATGGACTATGGGAGGGAACAATTAAGCTGGTATCCAATAGTTGCTTGAGCTCAGGCTTAATGTATTTCTCCTCTATCTTTAACTTCCTACATAAATTTTCTGGTAAGAGTGATGTATCCCAACATCGATACTATGATTCCATTCCTTCATGTGACCATAGTTGGCATCTGACGTGGAGTAAACATCCTAGTAATCTTCAAGTATTGGTGAAGTTTCTCAAGTTCCTCTTGATTAACTTATCAGATATTTGGACTTGAAGGATAGCACAAATTATTTGTTAGCGGTAGGCTAAAATCAAGGTGAGTACCAATAAAATGTACCTTGTCAATTTCATCAAAGGGAAGTAATTGATTTTTCCCAATTTCTTGATGTTATTTGACTAGGATATCTTTGTTGATTAAGTTTCCAAGTAACATATCAATAGGTCACTGATAAGTTGTATTGAGGACTCCTAGCAAAACTATTTGTTAAACCTATTTACTCCATTTACACTAGTGATCTGTAGCAAGCAAATAAGGGGCATACTCAGGGTTAAGTTGGTGATCAACACCATTTGATTTCCTGGTTTATTTTTTACCTCCTCAGTGGCATAAAACGGTATGCCCTCTGAAGCATCTAATGAATTGGGTAGCATTTTCAAGTATAATCCAGATGTATAGTATCACAAAGGTAAAGAAGAAACAGGTGCTCGACCAGACAAGAGTAATCCTACTTGCTGAGTCTTTATTATTCAAAACAAGGAGAATTTTATGGTTGATTAGTCTAAGTATATTCTTTGAGGTTTAAACTCCTTCATATTCAATATGGATTGCATCCCAATAAATCATATTGACTGTTGTCTATGGCAACTGCAGAAGCAGAAAATACCAATTTGCTAACTCAGATTGGCAATGTTTATGCACCTATCTCCTTGATGTAACTCAGACTGGCAGTACTATAATCTTGAGTTTATTCAAAGTCTGGGGTACTCTTGATCTTCTTAATGAGCTAGTATGACACAACATTGATAGGTGATCCCATTTCCAAATTAAGCCATAACTCAGACCTCCTGAGTTAACATTTCCATTTTGCAAAGGTTACTTCAAACTTCTGTGGAAGAACTATCACGTTCTTTAGGCGGAATTTCATGGAAGCAGCAAGATAAATTTAGACCGCCTGCCAATCTGAGTACTGAAGCACCTAAATGACAAGCCCAAATGCCAGAGGCACTGCTGCTTGGGCGACTGTTGTTAGAAAGTGAACAATTTTCGCCAATGAGCGCCCATGTGCTATAGTTGTGAATATAAACCTAGCGACAAACCAGACAAACATGGTCCCAGGGCTCATGGATTTTTTCAAAAATTGTGTTGGGAAAGGTGGTTTAGATTTTGTCATAATAAAGACTGGAATTGGGAATTGGGATTTTATTAGAAATATAAAAGTAGGAAATCAACTATCAATTTCCTCAGTGTGCTATAACTATTCATATAGATGTTTGATTCTAGGGAATAGCTTAGGAAAGCTCAGGATCGGGGTCCTCATGATTTGACCTAACCTGGTGAACTTTGAGCGAGGGGGAAATGAAAAAGAACTTAATTAAAATTGACATCAAAAGAGTCAGCGGTGGGCTGAGTCGCTGCCAATACATCCTTGGTTCACAAATTGTGGCTTTATCACTTTTTTGACGGTTATCATGATAACATCTCACCCAATGAGAAACGGGAACCTCCCAGGGCCACCCCACATAAAGGCAGTCCCAAGAGGTCAGGAACAGGTTCAAGATACTCAACCTGCCCATTCAGTCATTTTGGCATCCATTCAGCCAAGCAAGATTTATCAAAAGACAATCTTGAGATGATCATAAAGGGTTCAGAGCTGGAGGCAACTTTTAAAAATGAAATGATGCCATCAGCAAGTTTTTCCAAAGATCTGACATAAAGGACATATGTTTTAAAGGGTACAAGCCTGTTGGGCTTTGTTTCTAAAGTTTTGGAAGCAGATAATAAATTCACAACAATGTTTTCCAATGACCCAATGCCATTAGTGAGTTTTTTTGGGGATATTATACTGAACGCATTCTTTTTGGAAGGTACACGCCAAGTGGGCTTTGTTACTGATGTTTTTGAAGCTGGTTTTGAACTGACAAGATCATTTTCCAGTGGCTCAATGATGCTGTTGCATGTGGCTGAGGATTTGACCCTTGATACTCCATTTCCTGAATGTGCGCGCCAGTTGGGCTTTGTTGCTATGGGTATAAGGTTTTTGGATATTTCAGTGCAAATTTCCTTGAACCAACATACTAATTTGGCAGGAGAAATTGCAGGGACAAGTGGCGGAATCTTCAGAGGGATGGCCTTTACCTAACGCTCATCAACCACATGGGCGAGATCACCCTGCGTTATGAGAGGGACAGCTGCCCTCTTAGGACCCTTTTTGGTGAGGAATGGGAACACTGCCTGGTCTATACAGAGGGGACGTTCCACTGAACTTACATTATCCTTACCTTTTGCCAAAGGGGGGCGCCACCACCAGGAAATTGAATGAGAGCCACATTTTAGTAGACTTTAGGTGATTTAGTCGCCATTAAAGCAGAAATCTTTGGGGGAGGATGAGGAGCTTCTGGGTGGGAGGCATGGAAAGCCTTGACCAACTCCAAGCAGTTTATGCAATTGTGGGCACTAACCACCTGTTCTTGTAGGCCGGATAACCTTTTCAAGTGACAATGTATTAGGCCAATCGCTGAGATTTCAGGAAGCCAAGATGTCCTCTACTCCAGCATTCTCCAGAATTTTAATCACAATAGGCTCTTGATCCTAAGGGATTGTCCCCTTGAATGGGGATAACAAAGACACATGGAAGACTGGGTGTTGCTTTCTGTGATGTCAATTTCAACTGGAATGCGCCATTGCTCAATTATCCTCCACCAACTGGGGACCTGAGCGTTTTCTTGCAAACTTCTGCGAGGGCATCTGCATCCATAAATGTCACGTGTCAAGCATGACATGTGAACTGACCTTGATTTCATGATCTGGGAGCCGCTTCTGATCTACAAACCATTTGTAGTCACTTATAGCCTTAATGAGATGCTCCTAAACTAAGGACTGCGTTGTCCAGATATGTTGGGCATGATCAGCAGCGGCTGGTACCTCTGGGCGAAGGCATGGGCCAACTGAGAATGAGGGGCTGTACCCCAAAGTCGCTCCATATGGGGAGAATCAAGTGGAGGCATGCGTTACATTATTATATACAAACTGAGCAAGGGGAAGGTCATCAGCCTAGGTATCCTGAGCAGCAGCCGTGTAGCAGTGCAGATCTTGCTCAAGGATATGATTGAACCGTTCAGTTTGGCCATCAGAATGGGGGTGGTATGCGGTGGAGCGGAGAGCATGATCTTCACAATCATCAAGAGCTCATTCCAGAATCATGCCATGAACTGGGGACTGTGGTCGCTGACAATCTCCTATGGGAGGCCAAATATTGAGAAAACATGGCGCACTAAAAGGTGAGCAGTTTCTTCAAACGTGATAGTGGAGGAACAAGGGATAAAAAGGGAAAATTTTATGAAGCAGTCAACAACCACCATTGTTAGAATTTTGGTAGAAATTATGATAAACAGGTGCTATGAAGTCTACAAGGTTATTAGTTTCATGGCTCTAGAAGAGATAGACAAAAGAGCAACGAAGTTATTAGATCCATTTATATAATTGATTCCAATCGGAAATACAGAATCCTATATGAATAAGTAAAAATTTAGCTATATGAGATAAAATCGAGGTACTTTATTTGTTAGAAATGAGGGATATTTATAAGGATAGATTTAGTAGTTTTTTGTGAGGATTTTTGGCTGCACCTTAAGTAAGATATTTCTTATTAGATGACCAATATTGCTGATTGTTAATTATTTTTGATGGTCAGATCTGATAAGATTCTTATTAGATGAGACAACCTTCTGGTATGATGCTTTGCATCCTTGGATAGCTTAGCATCATCCTTCAGAGTAGGTTGATAACTCTAAAGGGTTGATTGTCAGTTTATTCAAGAATTGGATATCTCCAATGTGGATTTTACAATTTCATTAGACTGAGATATTAAATCTCGACCTTGAGTAATATCAGTCATTGTAGTTGAATCCCCAAAAATACCCCCTCAAGATCTTGCCTAGGGGGCACATACTTACAAAGAAATCTACTATGCACTCTATTGATAACAGTACTAGTATCAATAGCTGCAATGGAGTATTCTGTACCCCTATGATAAATAATACAGTAAGGACCAGCCCATAAGGTATCAAGTTTGTAAATTCTTTCTCCCAGTCTATGATGATAGAAGAGTACAAGATCCCTGACTTAATATTCTAGTAGCGTAGGTATATTAGCTTCGGTTCTTGTTCCCTCTCTTAAGGTGGTAGCAGTAAGGGAACTCAAAGCTAAAGCTTGAACTCAGATGATTTTATCAGCTAGTCTCCTCATAGCTAAAATCAGTAGTTTGCGGGGTAGCCTACTCAAGTATAGGTTTTACACTTGAGGGTAGAATAGGATCCTGACCATATAGAGCCTTAAAAGGAGACATTCCAGCTATATGATGATAGATAACCCTATATGCTACATTGCACTAGGTAAATAGAAATTCCATCTACTAGAATCATTGGAGGCCATCTTTTAAAGAATGGCTACAAGGGTACCATTTGATTATTTGATTGCACCATTAGTAGAAGGTTTATAAGGGGACGTAAATGAATTATAGGTACTATTAATTTAGTAAGCTCAGATACCATTTGAGAAATGAAGTTGGCCCCATTATCCGATAACAGAACTTTTGGGCTACCATGCCTAGTGAAAAATTGCTTAACAAGGAAGGATGCAGTAGCCTTAGCGGTGACCTGGAAACTGAGATAGCTTCAATCCATTTAGTAAAATGGTTGATAGCTAATATAATATATCGATGTCCATAAGTGGCAGTAGAGAGAGGGCCCATCACATTAATACTCATAGTAGAAAAAGGCTGAAGGTCCCACAATTTTTTGTTGGTACATTGGATTTCCACCACGTTGTTGTTGGCAAGTGAGACAAGTTTCAACACATTGTGTACAGATTTCAGCATGTTATCCTAGTAACAATGGTTTTTCATTCATTGTAAGGTATTAGCAACAGCTCCATGCCCTACAGTTTGATGAGCCTCCATAATAGTATAAGTCCTCACAGAAGGCTAAATAAAGGGCAACCATTTATAACCCAAATTTCTTGTATAATGAACCTTCTTTAACCTGAGTATCCTCAGTTAAGGATTGTAGCTTCGCTATAATAATTTTAGATTCACAATACCAAAGCTCAGGTCTACCAATCAGGTCATAGATGCGATCCTCCTCAGCAGAGGATAACGTTAATATAGGGAATTGAGAAAGTCTATCAGCGTTTTGGTGTATAGCTCCAGTGCGATGTTGAATTGTAAAGTCATAATTCTGAAGCTTTAACGCCCATATAGCTAAGTGCCCATCAGGATACTTCATTTTTTGCAACCACTTCAAGGAAGCGTGATCTGTGACAATATTGAAATATTTGCCATAAAGGTAAGGGCGAAAATGCTTGATGGAAGATAGGACTGTAAGGCATTCTCTCTTGGTAACACTATAATTGAGTTCTGCCTTAGAAAGAGTTTTACTATAGAATGCGATGGGGTGATCAACCAGGTTGGTATCATGTTGAGCCAGACTAGTTTAACTACCAATATCACTGGCGTTGATAAATAAAATAAAAGGTTTGGAAAATTAGGATAGACTAAAATTGGTGCACTAACTAAGGCTTGGCACAAAAGATCAAAAGCTTGCTGCTGCAATTATTCCCATAAAAAGGAACTTCCTTGTGTAAAAAGTAAACTAAAGGCTCCACAATCTCCACAAAGTGGGGGATGAATTGTCAGTAATAACCAACCATCCCTAAAAACACTTAGATATTGCGCAAGCTTTTAGGAACAGGCATGTACAAAATAGCTTGTATCTTATTAGATAAAGGTAAAATCTCATTGAGATTAACTTTATGACCTAAGAATTCCATCTCAGTCTTAAAAAAGCACACTTGGATGGTTTTAGCTTAAGCGAAGTGCAACGCATCTGACCAAATACTTCCTTTAAATGAGCCAAATGCTCATTAAAAGTGCGAGAGAACACAATAACATCATCTAAGTATAACAAAACACAAGAAAGTTTACAAACCACAAACAAGCCATCCATGGCTCGTTGAAAAATAGCAGGGGCATTACAAAGCCTCTGCGGCATATGAGTGGGCTCAAATAACCCCTCACTAGACATTAAGGCAAATTTTTGACGGTCTTCTGGAGCCAGGTCAATTTGTCAATAACCACTCGCAAGGTCCATAGCTGAGAAGAATTGTGGCCTAGACAATAGTCTCAATGAATCATCAATGCGAGGTAGAGGATAAGAATCCTTTTGGGTAACAGCATTGAGCTGACAATAGTCCATAACCCACTCTATGACCCCCTTCCTTTTTCCAGATGAGTAGTAGAGGAGAAGCCCGTGGACTCTTAGAAGGTGTTAGCAGCCCCTCATTGAGGAGTTGTTTCAATTCCACTGAGACCTGAGCCTCCTCAACTTTAGATAAGCGAAAGGGTCAAGCTCAAATAAGGGGAGTATCCCCAGTTTTCACCTGATGCTGCACATCTTTTATTAGACCAAAATCTCCAGACCTTTGGTAAAATATATATCCGCATACTTTTCAATCAGAGCCTCAGCTTCACGCTAATGTTCTGGAGTGAGTGAATACCCAAATTTGACGTCAAAACTGCAATGATAGGGGGATCTTCCACCCAAAATAACGTAAATCTCCACATCCCGAGATGGATAAAATTTCACTCATAGGAGTAGGTCGCACATAGGTGATGGGGTTATTTCAATTCAATCGCATAGGTTGAGAAGTGAGGTTAGCTAGTAAGACTAAAACAGTCACATCATAGGCAGGATCAAGGATACCAGGGCAGGTTAAAGCCTCCAAATAGGAAGAATTTTGGTTACCAAAGATCTTTAACACATGATCAGTGGGTACAAATACTTGTACTCCCATATTAATTATGACTTGAGCTTTTGGAGGAATGGTAATCGGATTGTTAGAATATAAAGGCATTTTCTCCAAGGCACTAGCTGATGGAGGCGGAAGTATAGTCCTCAGTCCCAAGATTTGGTACTCAAGAAGAGAGATAGAAGAAGGATATTCCAATAAGCAAACGCGTCACTTGAGTTTGCCTTTGCTATTAGGAACAGCTTGCAATATTAAAGGTACTTGGTACCCAATTAAAGAAAGATGATTGTCTTTAATACTGATTGTCGCATCAAAATCAATGATAAATTTGGTTTCCAAGAGCGGTCATAGCAGTTGTTGTCCAACACTACTGCAGGGGCCAAACAACCAACTTTCCAAAGTGCATTGGAAGGGAAGAATAAGCTCCTATAGATTTAGTGTATGAAGGACCAGCAGTTCTGTAGGCTTGAGTATGTTTTAAGTCAGGCGCCGATTTGATTTTTTCATAAGTCTGGACGAGATCACATTGATGGGCGATCCCATATCAATGATAGCCAAAAACTTTCACCTTATGCACAATGACTTCCACCCAGGTAACATCAGTGCCAAAGTTTGGTATTAAAAACACCAAGGGACTAATCAATTGAATTAAATTAGAATAAGAACAAGCAATAGCGTAAGAAGAAATAGTAATTTTGTTAGCTAATTTATCAGGGATATCAAGTTCACCAGGAGTGAATATCACATAACGGTCTTTAGAAGTGTTAAAATACTTGATTGAGGCAAAGGAGGTAGGTCAGCATGGGGAGCCTCATGCCATATACTGACTCCTCTTTTTTTGACTCTTCCGCTTGTTTTTTCCAACATTGAGATTCCACATGACCCACGAGACCACAATAAGTGCATGGCTCCTTCTTCAGTTTAGGTTTGGGTCTAGGCGGCATCGCATGGATATAAGAATGAGGGCTATTAGCAGAGGTCAGGTATACCACACCATTAAGAATCTCCATGAGTGTTTCTTTGATGTCAATAATAGATCTGAAATTCCTTTTAAGTGTTTTTAAATGTAGTAGCAACTGAGTATGAGAAGCAAACGCACTCATTATAACCAATATGGCATCATCTACTGTAATCCAATTGCAAGTAGCAAGAGTCTGGGCCTCACGATAAAATTTCTTAGCGATATATTGGATTTACTCTCCTCGTTTAACTTTGATACTTGTAAAGGCTTGCTTTTGGTTAAAAAAGATTTGATCACTCTAAAATAACTTAATAAGGCGGTCTTCACTTGAGCTCACGTATTGTAGACCTTAAAATGAGGAACCATGATTTTTGAGCGAACCACCTTAGGTAAGAGGTAATATGCCGTACTTTCCATTGATCCGTTGCCCCATCCATTTCACGCTCATAGACAAAGAGAAATAAATGGATTCTACCTTAACCTGGCTCAAACTTATCCTTAAAGGCAGTTTTGAAGGTAGTGGGTTCATTGCTCAAAACATGTACACCTGATACCATGACCAGATCAGCTTCAGAGGGTTCAGATTCTGGGATATGATCTTGAATGGGAATTTGGTCAACTTGTTGCCTTAAATGATTGAGGTCCTCCTGTAAATTGTGAACCCATTGAGCAAGATGATCATTTGCAGGCAGGTTATTCAAGTTAAAAATCGCAGTGATCATCTCCTCCTGCTTATTCTAAAGTACCTTGCATTTAGCAGTTAACCATTCAATGGAAGAGTTTAAAATTGCAAACTGGGTTTCTTGCATAGTTTGGTTAGCATCGCATATATGATGAGCATTATTCACGCCATCCAATAAGTTGGTCATAGAGTAATCTGGTTCAGTCAGAAGGCCTTCTAAGGATAAGAAACGCCCTTGAGCGATGGCTCATATTTTGGGTTTCTAACGCCTGTGCTCTTGATACTAGTAGACTCGAAGGTTCTGAATTGTGCATTGGAAGTGAGGAGCCAGGGGGGACCAGGAGATTCAGGGGATCCTTGCAACCTATCTCGATCTGCAGGCCCCGGTGGGCCTTGTTAACCCAAAGAGCCTAGAGGACCTCATTCACCAGGAGATCCCAGGATTACCAAAAGGAACTAGATGGTCCCAGAGGTCCAGGAGGACCAACAGGGCCGGGTCCACCTTCTCTGATAGTATCCACAATTTGGAAAAATTGTTGGAATAGCCCATCGAGCTCAACAAAGTGCTCCTCATGTTGGACCTGCAATTGTCCCAGTTGTATCATAATATCATCCTCAAGGGTGGAGATTCAGTTATGATAGGGTTAGCAACATTGCTAACTTGTTGAGATATTTTTGCCAATGTACCCCACAACTCCATTATAAATCCTCTCCAAATGGTTATGTAGATCGTTGATTTCCATTATATTATTGAGTATGGCTTCTAAATTATCCCGACCAAAATTAGAAGCCATCTCATAAAATGAGGAAATTGTAATGAAATTGTTGTGCCTGGGTCAACTGGCGTTATATTTTAAGATGATGCAACCCCAAAATTTGGAGTACATGATGAATAGCGGGATGATGTAATGCTAGAGGTACTGCTCAGTTCTAGCCACAACAACTTTGGTATGTTGTAACACCTCTCTGTTGTATAAGTTCATCATATTATTGGCAACTTTAGATGCTCAGTCTCGATTTGGTAAGGCACCAGGCTAGACAGCCCCCTTATCAAGCCTTTGACCGTTTCTTCTACGTTTGCAGCTTGAATTTGATAGTTATTTTGGTCAGGGCCCTTAATGGTCAAGTCCATATGTAAAAATTTACTTAAGAGTTGATTATCGTTTGTTAACCCAGTAACCTTTTTACTGCGCAGGTTCAGTTTCCTTGTGCACCTCACGTTGTATAGAATATATTATCTGATAATAGTATGGAGACTATTATCCATAGTTGAGTTTGAACTATTATTAGGCCCAATGCTTCAGCAAGTACTTCCAATTAAATCCTTCAAGTCATAATCATAGGGATTGATTCCCTGTATTACTGTCCACCCAATCTCTGTCAAGATCTCCTGATGACTTTCTCTTTTGGCCCAACATAAAGTCAGCAGCTATCCCTTATTGTGGTTCCCTTCATCTCTAGATCCCTGCTCAGATCTCCTTCATCTCTAGATCCCTGCTCAGATCTTTACTCTTCTCTATGAGAGTCTTCCAATTATTGCCTTCTGCAATAATATCCTTGAGATGGAACTTCGCACTGGATGCTGATAGTCTAACTATAACTGAATTGACAATATTACTAATAAAACTAATAATAACGTTTTAATGTCTGTGTTTTTCAATGTTTTTTATTATAGTGAATCCTAGGGAATTATATAGTAGGGGATTCAGTCGTCTAACCCTCAGTTGACACCTCTTTAATGAAATGGCAGCCGTTGCTGTTGAATCACCCTTCCTCGTTCAGCAGCGATGGTCTTCTCCATCCTGGCTAGGATTCCGTCATTGGACATCCTTGAGACCTCAAATGGAAAGAGTCAGAAAACGTGTCCCCAACGTTTTCCTCTCAATCCAAGCGAACCAACCATAATTGGCTAGCAACCTGCTTAGGTGATGGGACTTATTACCCATTATGGCAGGTCACTTCACCAACTGATTGATTCGCTAGTTGCAGGCAGCATCACTCACCTCACAACTCACTACTCATTCCCAATCAGTCAGATGAAGCCTGACTGATCCCAATCAGTAAACCTGATTGTTAATCACTATCAGATGCCCCTATTTTGTCAGCCACTCTGCCCAATGAGATATTAGGTATTCATCCATATTGATCCCTGATGGATTAAACCAGGCAAATATCCCATAATCCCCCAAATGTAGTTCCTCCAAAATTCAGGCCAACTGATTTCCGATTCACTTTGCTTTAGGGAATTTTCCCCTAGCGACACCAGGTAATCTAGCAGGCTGGGAATATAGGTAAAAATCCCAACACATCCTCCCTCTTGCTTAGATTTCCAGCGAGAAGATGACTGGGGCATGAGAACACCACTTCAGACACCTGGTCAAATACTTAATTGGTTTAAGCGGAGTACACTCATCAATACTCAACGCTGCTCAGGATGACCTTTGGCATACGGCGTTCTTCCTCTTCCTCCTCACTACTGCCTACTCAGAGCGCGGTCCCCATGACCTTCTGTCATGCTGGGCTGATCGATTTACTCATGACAATACTAGTCCCAGGATCCAGTTTCCCCCATCAGGGCATATGACCTGTTGTCATATTCAGGATTCTTGGTCTGGCGTCCTTGAATTCCTGATTCTCTCTCATCCTAGACAGGAGACTCTTGCTGTCAATGTTTGTTTTGCAGCTTGATTAAGAATACTTATTTCTATTCACCTTCATTATTTAGCTCATAACCTCTTGGTGGTAAGTCATTCTTAATTCTTCCCTCAGAATGCTTATCTCATTAATCTTGAGATTAAATTCCCTGAAATTGGAGCTTAATGGATTATAGAGTGCATAATGTCAACTTATATATAAGTCCGACATCCCCCTCTAGTCCTGCTCATATGTCAAATTCAGAGTCTCATTACCAGCAGCTTCTTAACAGTTTGTCAGATTTGGACCTCCGCCTCTTCCAACAGATGAGTTGGGATGCTCAATGGAACCTCTTCTATGGTCCCTCCAGGACTCATACGCCTAGTCTGGTGCAAGCAGCTAGTCCTTCTGTCGAATTACCAGAAATGGTAACCAATCCCTCCAAAACTAGGCTGGCCATCGTTTTGAACAACTCTCAGCTGACTCTTCCTTTGCAGTCAATTCCCAAGTTGGACTTTGAAAACCTCCTGGATTTTGCTCCTTTTGCTGATGCTCCAAACATCATCATAGATGCTCCAGAGATTATGCCAGTCGCTCTGGATTGTTTGTTCTTGGCCAGGTCAGACTTGCTCCCTGAGTTCCTCTTCCAACTTGATCAATTCTACAAACCCACTGTGCTGGTTTCTGAGCTTTCAATCGGGAACAGCATACACTTTGAGCTCCCCTACACTGAACTCTGGGCCCAAGTCACTGAGGCGTTGTCATTAGCGCTGAATCCCTCTGATCTGGACAACCTTCTGGATCAGGATACTGCTACTTATGCTCTCCACTTTTCTGGCCAAGTTCTTCGAAGTTGGTTGACAAAGCTTCCAGCCTCGCCTGGCTTCCATTGGTTATTCAGCTTTAGCTTCTGTGAAGCCCATAGCCATTGTTTGCAAGATGCAATCTGCTCTTTGCACAACTACCTCTTCTCCGGAGCTTCTCATCGCTATCTTCCATTGATGGCATTAATTGGGGGCATGATTTGAAAACCCCCATAAAGTATTCCTTCTTCACTGCCAGCTCACATGTCCTGTGTCCTTGATGAAGCCTGTCGGCAGGCGCTCAAGACAAATCTTCCAGCTCCAGTGCCTTATCAGGATTACTTGGAGTTATTTGCAGATTGCCTCTTTCTCTATTGCTGTTTTCCTCCCCGCTCTGGGGTTTTGCAATTGGCTTCTTCCAACATATCAGTTTCCCTTCCCCTAGTCACATTTTCTCAGGGCTTGGCATCCACTCACGAATGTGGTTTCATGTAGGTCTCGCCCTTGCAAGTGTCCAATTGCATATAAATTTTGATGGGCTGTTTCTTCCTACCACGATCCATCCTCCCTCCCCCAAGAGGTGACATAGGCGGAATCATCCCCATACTGAGGATGACCAATAAAGATAAAATTATAAAAATTATATTGGCTTTTTTTCTATGCATTTTAAAACCTCTTTTTTCCCAATATCTTTTATCAATTTTTTATCTTTATTCTCTCTTTTTTTTATATGGGACTTGACCTTGTCTCGGTTCAGAGGTACATCTTTCTCCCCAAACTGGGTCCTGGGCACTTAAACCTACCAGTTTTCCATGGTTCAGAGGTCCTTTTTTCGAACTTAACCATCTAGATTGGTTCAGAGGTCCTTTTTTGGACTTGAACTAATCATCAGGACATAACCAAACTTAATGTTCATTGGTCCTTTGGGAACTCTTTTATCTTTTTATTCAAACTAACGCTTTATATACTTAGCGTGGACTCAATTTACTACTCTTCCATCCAAGAGATTCTTGATGGAGTAAGCATTAGTTGCCATCTTGGTGATTACTTTAAACGGACCCAACTACAACGCATTCACTTTGTTTCTTCATCTAAAACCATGCTATTGCAATAGGCGACTCTTTCTCCTATTAGATATTCTTTTAATGCCGGTCAGTTCTTGTCATCTGTCAATTTCGTTCATATCCTTTTCTTTAAGGTCATATCAAATGCTTGAGATTGCATATCAATCAGGATACTCATCAGTCAGTTCAAGTATTATTCAGTACTCATCCCTAATGTAGGTGCTACTACTGAATATAACATTTTCAGCAACGCGGCCTTCCTCCCATATAGTAATTCAAATGGCGTCTTTCCCATCGCCATATGATGACTAATGTTGTAGGCAAACATTACTGAACTCAGGCACGTTCCCCACGCAGAAGTTCTCCCTGCAACTAACTTCCTCAGCATCGCTGCCAGCGTCCCATTGACCCATTCTATCAGTCCATTCATCTCTAGCTAGTATAACACTGACACGACTCCTTGGATCCCCATTATTTCATTTAGCCTTGAGATCACATGAGATGTGAAGTTGGTCCCATTGTCACTCAATAGAACTTGTGGACACCCATGCCAGTATACTACTTGATTTAGGATGAATCTCGCAGTACTGGTAGCATCAACTCTGGTTAGGGCTTTCATTTCGACCCATCTCATCAGATGGTCTATGGCTAATATGATGTACTTGACTCCTCCTGTGCTCATCGCCAGCAGTCCCATCAAGTTTATGGACACTGTGTGCCAGGTGAATCCAGGGCGGACCATTCAGTATCCAGTTGTATTCTTGTGTGGTTTATGCAGCTGGCACTCCGCACAACAAGCCAGATGATCTGCGACATTATAGTTAATTGATTCCCAGTAATAATACTGATGAATATGGTCGTTTGTTTTTCCAGGCATCTGTGCCTGACAACCTTGTGAGCTACTTGAACTATTGCTGCTCTTTCTGACAGTTTTAGGAATAATAGTCACTTCCCATTGATCATCTTAAATACTTGTCCATCCATAGTCTCATTGTTTTCCATCACTTTTTGAAGCGCACCTTGGATTTCTTGAGGCTTGCCCTCAATTATTCCTTCGATCATTCTCTGGAATAGCTCATCCGCCTGCAGGTATACCAACTGGACTGTTGGCAACTGTGATAAACCATCCGCATTCTGGTGAGAAGCCCCCACTTGGTGGACTATCTCATAATTGTAAGCCTGTAGCTTAAGTGCCCATTGGGCCAGTCGTCCTTCTGGTTCTATTAGATTCTGGAGCCAACACAACAAGGAGTGGTCTGTCACTACTTTGAAGTGCATTCCATGGACATACACCCAAAACTGCTTACATGCGTAAATGATTGCAAGGCATTCACGCTCAGTCATGGTGTAGTTCCTCTCAGCAGCTGAGAGTGTCCAGCTCACATACGCCACCGGATGCTCGTCCCCAAGTTCATTTACAAGGCTCAGTATGGCGCCAATCGCCATCAACAAAGCATTGGTTGAATGATAAACTCCCAATTGAAATTCGGATATTTCAGAATTGGCGAATCTACCAAATACTGGCGTAACTCATCAAATGAGTCCTGGTCCTCTTCATTTCATATGAATCCTTTTTTGGATCCTTTAATAAATGAAACAAAGGCTCAGCTATTTGGGCGAAATCCTGAATAAATCTTCTGTAGTATCTGACCATCCCAAGAAATACTTGGATGTCTTAGACACTTTTTGGCACAGCCATGCGCTCTATAGCTGTTATCTTCTGAGTTTGCAGCTGCAATTTATTTGCATTAATCACAAATCCCAGGTATTCCAGCTCTTTCTTGAAGAAGTGGCACTTCCTTGGCTTGATCTTCAGGTTAACCGCGGACAGTCTCTTAAAAACTTCCTCCAAGTGGTGCAGGTAATCAGTAAACATTCTACTGAACACATTGATATCATCCAGATTTACCAGGATGCATGACAGCTTCAGGTCGCTTAATATTGCATCCATGGCCCTCTGGAACGTTACAGGCGCATTACAAAAACCATGGGGCATCCTCGTCAGCTGGTATAACCCCTGTGCAGTAATAATTGCACATTTTTCTTGGTGTTCTTCTGGCAAGTCGATCTGCCAGTATCCTGAGATTAGGTCCATCGTGGAGAAGTACTTTGCTTCTCCTAATCGATCCAGCACATTGTCAATCCTTGGTAGGGGATATGAATCCTTCTTCATAATTTTGTTCAGCCTCCAATAATCAATCACCACCTGGTTTGATACATCCTTTTTATTTACAATCAGAATTGGACTTTCCCAGGGACTTGACGACGGAACTAGAAGCCCAAGCTTCACTAGTTTGCTGATCTCATCCTCCACTACCGCTTTGGTGGCTTTTGATCTTTGGATTGGTCTCATCCTTATTGGTAGATTTTCCCCAGTGTTGACCTTGTGAATTATGTCTCATGCACATCCAAAATTGTGGTCATCCTGAGCGAACACTTCCCAATATTTCTCAAATAATTTGAGCACCTCCTCCTTCCGCCCTTCCAGCAGATCTGTGAGCTGCTCCCAATCAACCAATAAGTTGATGGTTTTTGGCCGCCCTAGCCAGTAATCCTAATTCCTTGAGAGACCCAAAATCATGGAATCATCTCAATTCTGCCATCAGATTAAATGAGTAAATGCAATGATTTGATACCTCTTGATCTTCATCAGTTTTTCGCTCAAATTTGCCAAGAGAACTCGTATTTCTCCATGTCCTGGCATTGTTATCCCAGGAGCCACCCATGGCTCCACTCTGGACTTCTTCCAGGGGCTTCCAACTTCTCCATACAATAGCTCCGGAATCTCTAAAGTTAACCCTGTGTTGACTATCATCTGCACTCCAGCCAATATGGTCCTTTCCTTCTTGATCCTTAAGGGAATTCCCTGGTTTTCTAGGATTTCCGCTGGCATCTCTCTTCGCTTCCTACCAACTAATTGGTATTAAATCAGTACAATGCCATCATTGTATATTAGATTAATGAAGTTGTTCCTCCAATTCAATAACACCACCATCCTTCTGGTATGCCAATGGTAAGATCTGACCCAGGATGGTCAACGTATTATCCTCAAAGTTACATATAACTCTGTACTTCCGCAGAAACTCCATTCCTATCAGGATATCATAGTTTTGGTTCACCAAAACTATCGCTGGCGCAGATACCACCAACAACCAAAATCATAGTGGCAGTGCACTATACGCTCCACAGGAAATGGTGGTGTTCATCCCAGCTGTTCTGTATTCTTTCTTGTGTTCCAAGTCTGGGAAGATCTTCATTCTCTTCACCAGCTTGGTTGGCACAATATTAATGGGCGCTCCGCTGTTGACAATCGCCCTCACCCTCACTCAATTAACCTTAATATCTATATATGTACACTTGGAGTAGTGTAATATAGTATTTACTGAGTGAATTGTGGCGTTATTAGCCAAATCTAGGGTATGAATAATCTGCACTGATAATTCAGGAAATGATTCCTTTATTGCACAAAGAGGGATCGACAAATTTGTCCTCATCTAAACAAACATCTGCTAACTCATTGGGATTCTCAGCAGTCCAAATCTTCTCCGCCAGTTGTCGGGCATATGACTGGGCAACTTCCTGAATTATCTCAGGGTCAATATTCTTCGTCCCATCTCTGGTCATGTCATTTATATCCATGTTGACCACTTGGTATAGCTGATCCTGCTCATTGTCTATGAACAGATCGCTAATGTCTATCTCTTTGTTCATGATATCAGGAGGAACAGGCTTCTCCGCCGCTCTAGACTGTTCCTTGTCTAGGCAGCGGAACCTTGTCCTGAATCTTTAGCGGCTGTTGTCTCTTCAGACTGGACCACGTTAATTTGATCCTTTGGCTTTTTGCAGTGTGTGGCGAAATGTCTTTCCCGCCACACTGGAAGCAGACCTTCTCTTTCTTATTTAACCGTTTGAATTCCTTGGGCTTATTTCCCGGCACAGTTCAGTTAAAAGCCTCTTTTGCTCTTTCACTTCCCTTTGTGGGATTTGGATTTCATACCAGATTAGACTTGAAGCTTCTATTGGGGCATTAAACGTCGCTCCAAAATTCTTTAGGTTATCTACCATTTAAGAGGTAGTTATCTTGGTTGCAAATACAGTAGACATCATTCAATGTAAATCACAATAGGGCCAAAGGGCCACTTGCAAAGCGATTCTTGCATCAAAGTCGTCTAACACTTTTTCTCCAGCCAGGATCTGCAACTCCTGGTAAAATTGATCCGCGAAGCTAGCAAGAGACTCGTCTTTATGGAATTGAATTCCCATAAATTCTTGCTTGCGTTTTGACATGTGAGTTGGACTACTGAACTCCTTCATAATGGCCACTTTAGCCTCAGCATACAACCAGCTGTCCCCCTCCAAGTGGGGTAACACTAGGTTCTGGCAGTCTGTGTCCAAACAGTTTATGACCATCAACACCTTTTGACAATCCCCGTATCCATTCATTGTCATGTCAAACAGTCAGAAAAACGCTGGGGCGTTATCCTGATGAAAATTTGCAATTTTGGTGTTGCTCTAAATTCCTCCGTTTCATTTCTGGCCATTTCTCTCAGTTCAGCTACTTGGCTCACTTGAGGAGTGACTTCAGGTGTCATCTCCAAAATGCCATTAAAGGTGGTTGGCATATTTCTCGGGGTATTCAACTTCCCAAGTACTGTACAAGGACTTCTCTCTTCAGCATCACTGACTATATTGGGCTCACATGCACATCTGTGGGCTTTCAGGTCCTCTACTTCTTTCATCAACTTCTCAATATCCGCACCAAATTTTTTCAAATGAACGCAATCTGCTTCTTGCTCCGTTTTCAGGAATAGGACCTCTCAAATAAGGTCTCCTTTTTTCTTCTTTAACGAATTTACTTTGCTGAGTAACTCATTCCCAAAGTTGGCTACGTTTTCTACTCCTTCCTCCACCTTGGTGACTCGTCTTTCCAAGACTGCAAACTCCTGATGGTCCACTAAGTTTAAGGCATTCTGATTCACTGTGGTGATCTCAGTCCACAACTTGCACATTTCTTCTTTATACGTCATTGTTAATAAATTCTTCACTCAACTACCCCTGTAGTGAGCACCAACTTGTAAAGATTTACTTAAGAGTTGATTATCGTTTGTTAACCCAGTAACCTTTTTACTGCGCAGGTTCAGTTTCCTTGTGCACCTCACGTTTTATAGAATATATTATCTGATAATAGTATGGAGACTATTATCCATAGTTGAGTTTGAACTATTATTAGGCCCAATGCTTCAGCCAGTACTTCCAATTAAATCCTTCAAGTCATACTCATAGGGATTAATTCCCTGTATTACTGTCCACCCAATCTCTGTCAAGATCTCCTGATGACTTTCTCTTTTGGCCCAACATAAAGTCAGCAGCTATCCCTTATTGTGGTTCCCTTCATCTCTAGATCCCTGCTCAGATCTTTACTCTTCTCTCTGAGAGTCTTCCAGTTATTGCCTTCTGCAATAATATCCTTGAGATGGAACTTCGCACTGGATGCTGATAGTCTAACTATAACTGAATCGACAATGTTACTAATAAAACTAATAAAACGTTTTAATGTCTGTGTTTTTCGATGTTCTTTATTATAGTAAATCCTAGGGAATTATATAGTAGGGGATTCAGTCGTCTAACCCTCAGTTGACACCTCTTTAATGAAATGGCAGCCGTTGCTGTTGATTCACCCTTCCTCGTTCAGCAGCGATGGTCTTCTCCATCCTGGCTAGGATTCCATCATTGGACATCCTTGAGACCTCAAACAGAAAGAGTTGGAAAGTGTCACCAACATTTTCCTCTTGATCCAAGCGAACCAACCATAATTGGCTAGCGACCTGCTTAGGTAATGGGACTTATTACCCATTATGGCAGGTAACTTCACCAACTGATTGATTTGCTAGTTGCAAGCGGCATCACTCACCTCACAACTCACTACTCATTCCCAATTAGTTGGTGACGAAAACCTACTGATCCCAATTGGTACACCTGATAGCTAATTACTATTATATGCTCCTATTTTGTCAGCCACTCTGCCCAATGAGATATTAGGTATTAATCCAGATTGATCCCCAACAGATATGGCCAGGCGAATATCCCAAAATCCCCCAAACGTAGTTCCTCTAAAATTCAGGCCAACTGATTTTCCGATTCAATTTTGATCTAGGGAATTTTCCCCTAGCGACACCAGGTAATCTAGCAGTCTGGGAATATGGGCAAAAACTCAACACCATAGAAGCTCAAAATTGCAGATTATTATATTTTGTAAGGCATCTCCTGCCTGTTGGAGTGTACACATCAGGTAATACTCATGGATTCCTCAGAAGAGGGGCTTTCTTTTCTAGACATATTCATCATTGCAAAAGTATGTTTTCACCAGGTAGCCTTATAAGCAGACCTTGCAGGTAGCATCAGTATTGGAATTTCGGTGGAAATAATGATAAACAGGCGCTATGAAGGCTACGAAATTATTAGTTTCATGGCTTTAGCAAAGATAGAAATAATGCAATGAAGTTATTAGTTCCTTTGCTATAATTGATTCCAATTGGAAATACAGAATCCTGTATGAATTGACCAAAATCTAGCTATGTGAGAAAAATAGTGGCCCCTTATTTTTTAAAATGAGGGATATTTATAGGGGTAGATTTAGTAGTTTTTCATGAGGAAATTTGGGCTGAACCTGAGGTAAAATCTTTCCTATTAGATGACCAATTTTGCTGATTATTAATGCCATACTTTTGATGGTCAGATCTGATAACATTCTTATTAGATGAGAAAACCTTCTGGTATGAAGCTTTGCCTATTGGATAGCTTAGCATCATCCTTAAAAGAAACTTGATAGCTCCTAAGGGTTGATCATCAGTATAGCTGAGAATTGGATATTTCCAACATGGGTTTTAAAATATCATTAGACCGAGATATCAAACCTCGATATTAAGTGATTTTGGTTAACATAGTTGAATCCCCAAAAACCATCACTGCTGTAAATCAATTAAAGCTGGGAAGTTTTATGATGAATTCCACAGACACCATTGTCCATGGATCCTCTTCCTGTTACAAGCGTTGTAGAAGGTTATTCTTCCAGATCAGTCTGACTCAGCTTGCGCACAAGTTACACAATCTGAAATCCAAGCTGGAACATCTTTTGATAAGCCTACTTAATTATAGGTATGCCTGATAAAGTCAAGGCACTTCTTATTCCCTGAATGTCTGACTGCAGGAGGATCATGGTGAGCCTGAATCACTTCAGCTTAAAGGATGAAAGGAACCCAAACCCTCAACCAAAATTAAATGAAACCCTCAGCCAGAGCGTACAGGGAATGTTTTGATGCTGGGAGGGACAACCGTCCAAAAGGTCTACCCCTTCTGCACAGGTCATTTGTGCTGCCAATACTTAAGAGACTAGGGATGTGTCTGGAGCTAAGTCCACTGTCAAAACCATGGGAAGGACAATGGATAGGATTTAGGTGGGAGGGATGATGGTGACCAGATACGCCTCATCTGAGTCTGCAGGGCAATGTGCGGGGTTACAACTTAAAAAGTCAGGAAGAACATTCAACGCTCCTTTCACAAACTCGTATTTGACTTTAGAGCTGCACAAATCCTGGTAGGTTCAGGCCTGCCGGTGTTCCAACTTCTGTGTTTATGGAAGTAAAGGATGGCTTGATTATCCGTTCGCACTAACTTTGAGCTGAGCGCCCTACAAAAGATACCGCCAGTGGTTCAAGGCCCATGCTAAGGCTGCATGCTTTTAGTAGATGGCCCAGAACTGTTCAGTAGGTTAGAACTTTTGGGAAAAGTAGAAGACCTGATGTTTTACCCCTTGTGCCCCTGAAGTTTTACAGCCCCAACTGCAATAGATGACGCATCACATGCTATGACATAGGGTTTGGAGGGGTCCACATGTTTCAGGATGGGGGTGACAAGAACACCTCTTTAATTGACTTGAATCTCTACTGTCACTCAGGCGTTCAACAAAAGGGGAAATTCTTACCCGTGAGTGGATGAATGGGCGGCTAACTGGGATAGGGCAGGGGGAAACTTCTTAAGAAAAATATAGTGCTCAAGAAGCTTATAAATTGTTTTTGGGTTGTTGAAGTTTGCCATTCACAGATGGTTTACAAACTGTTGGGGGGAATAGCTTACCCATCCTTTAAGATGAGATTGACCAAGAAAGGGACTTCCTCCCAATAAAACTAGCATATTGAAGGCTTTACAAACAGGCCTGCCTTATGTAAGACCGCTACTACCGCCTCCAAGTCTTTTGAATGTTGTTCAGGGGTAGGGAAGTGTACCAAGATATTGTCAATATAAGAGACTGCGCAGGTGAACTGAAGATCACTCTTCACAATATTAATCATCCTCTGGAACATGGCTGGTGCATCCTTTAGTCTGAAAGGCATCACTTGAAATTGGAAGTTGCCCCACTTTATACAGATCGCAGTAAGCCATTCCTGACCTTCCTTCACCCAAATTTGATTGAAGGCATTAACAAGAATGAGCTTTTAGAACACACATGATTTTGCAATCACTTTTTTAAATTGTCTGTTCCAAAGAAATAGTATAAGGATCGTGGACTGTGATCTTATTAAGATGACTGTAATCCACACAGGGATGATGGGGATCATCGGCCTTCTTGGCAAAGACAATGGTGGAGGCAACTGGGGAAGTTTCTTTGAAGAGCCATATCTTCTTAAGAATGTCTTCCAACCATGTATTAAGGGCAACCTCTTCCTCCGCTGTGTGCGGGTACAGTGGGCAGTTAATGCTTACCACCTGCAACACAGTCCTAAAATACCCAGGTCAAATTCAGTATATGGGGGAAGACAATCCCCTTTTTGGAGTCAAAGATACCTTTTAACTTAACAACACTTTTGATAAATCTGATGGGAGGCCCGCAGGAGTAACAAGGGAAGTGATTGTACTGCAACCTTAAGCCTTAGTAAGAGTATCCAGTAAAGGAAACTCGCCCTTTGACTGACCATTGGAGAATGACAGCATATTAGACTCAAGGTGAATCCTTAAATGCTGACGCCACCAGCCCACACCCAGAATTACCAGAAACACAAAATCAGGCATCACTGAAAAATGATCGCAAAAACTAAACTGGTGAATTGAGAAAGGTACCGGGCGCCTTAGTATGTATGATGGCTAGGAGGCTGACGAAGCAACCCTCACCAAAGGACGCAAATACAGGTCAAGTTCAAGACGATTGGCCAACTCTACACTCATTAAACAACCCGCTGCTTCAGTGTCCACCAAGGCCTTAAAAGACACCTGGTGTGCTCTGATATTAATTTTCATTGGTAAAACAGAGTAGGTGGGATTATCCTTATTGGTAAATATGGTTAAGTCTTTAGATAAAGAAGAGATTGCAACTAGATTGGGGAAGAAAAAATGTTTGTGACTGGTGCAGATGCTTCATAAGTCGGAGAGCCAGAATATACTAACATGGTTAAAGGGGCCACAGCGATTTTTGGAATCAATATGGATACTGATTTGAAGCTGTATTTCGAAACCAAGACAACTAGGTGGCTTTAATCATGAAAATCCCATCTTGGAGGGTAAGCTGAGTTTATGTTGGATATACTGGGGTAATGCGGCCATAGTAAAACTCCATCACAACCTTATTCATCAAATAGAAGTTAACAACTGCTGCACACAACTCAACGAAGAGGAAGGAAATGGTTGAAAATAATGGAAGGTTGATCAATTCATGAGAAGCAAGATAAATTTAAGCCCGCCTGCCAATCTAAGTGCTGAAGCACCCAAATGTTAAGCTTGAATGCCAGAGGCACTGCTGCTTGAGCAACTGTTGTTAGAATGGGAATAAATTTCGCCAATGAGAACCCATGGGCCATAGTTGTGAATATAAAACTAGTGACAAACCAGACAAACATGGTCCCAGGGCCCGTGGATTCTTGATAAAATTGTTGGGAAAGGTGGTTTTAATTCCTCATAATAAACACTGGAATTGGAAAATGATATTTTAAGGAAAATGTAAAAGTAGGGAATTAACCGTTAATTTCCTCAGTGTGCTATGACTTATTAAATAGACAATTGATTTTAGGGAATAGCTTAGAAAAGCTCAGGATTGGTGCCCTCAAGATTTGATTTAACACAGTGAACTTTGGGTAAAAGAGAAATAAAAAAGAACCCAATTAAAATTGACATCAAAAGAGTCAGCGGTGGGCTAAGTCGCTGCCAATTCAGCCTTGGTTCCCAAATTGCGGATTTACCATTTTTTGACGGTCAGCATGACGACATCTCACCCAATGGGCAACAGGAATCTCCCAGGACCACCCCACAAAGGGCAGTCCAAAGAGGTCAGGAACAGGTTTAGAATACCCAACCTGCCTACACTCGGTTACTTTGGCGTCTATTCGCCTAAACGAGATTTATTAAATGACAATCTTGAGATGAGCAGAGAGGGTTCAGAGCTGTAGGCAACTTTCAACGATGACCTGACACCGTTGGCAAGTTTTGTCAAAGATCTGACATAAGGTACATTTGTTTTAAAGGGCACAAGCACGTCAGGCTTTGTTTCCAAAGTTTGGAGGCAGATTTTAAATTTATAATAATGTTTTACAATGACCCAATGCCATAAGTGAGTTTTTCTAGGACTTTATACTGGACACATTCTTTTTGGAAGGTACACGCCGATTGGGCTTTGTTCCTGATGTTTTTGAAGCTGATTTTGAACTGACAATATCATTTTCCAGTGGCTCGATGCTGCTGTTGCATGTGGCTGAGGATATGACCCTTGATACTTCATTTCCTGGATGTGCGCGCCTGTTGGGCTTTGTTGCCATGGGTCTAAGGTTTTTGGATATTTCAGTGCAAATTTCCTTGAACCAACATACTAATTTGGCATAAGAAATTGCAGGGACAAGTGGCGGAATCTTCAGAGGGATGGCCTTTACCTAACGCTCATCAACCACATGGGCGAGATCACCCTGCGTGATGAAAGGGACAGCTGCCCTCTTAGGACCCTTTTTGGTGGGAAATGGGAACATTGATTGGTCTAGGCAAAGGGGACGCTCCCCCAGACTTACACATAACGTTGCATTGAGCTTTTAGGAAGCCTTGTGATACTTTTTCTTAGTCTCCAGTAGACTTTGGATGCTCAAGATGGATCATATTAACAGGGAAAGGTACTGATCATGTCATGTTTACATGACTTAATTTCAGGAACCAACTGAAAAAGTAAGGCTGGGCGTCATGAGGCCCAAAAGGTCAATTTACAGGACCTTTCCTGACTTAAAGCACACCTTGGACCGACTTTGGGTGCAGGCCAGATATGCCCAGGTTAGTCCAGGTGAAGTGCATAACACCCAGACCCATGTTATGGCATTTGTATCAAAACATACTATTTTCTTACTAACCATGGCAGTTCAGTTTGATTGATCAGAAAATGGGGTTTTGAAACCTGTTCAATTTTTGAAAATTCCAGCTTGGGTTAGCCTTGCCTTCAATTGATAGCCCAAGTTTGTTCAATTACTAACTATAGTACAATGCCCAATAGAAGTGTGTGCTTATTAGTGCCTGGGCTTAGCACCACTTCCTCCAATTGATTGATCCCCAAAATTTCTTTAAATATCATTCTTTGTGACCAACCTTCCTTGTTGGTTGTCTTCCTTTTAAATAAAACCCTCGTTAGTTTATGTTTTTATCATGTTAACTTAAGCATACCTGTGCATGGACCTCTTTAAGGAGGTCTCTAGAAACGTAGCCGATTTATCTGCACTAAAAATACAACTTCATCATGGGCACCTCTGGGACGCCCTGGTTACCTCCATACTGAGGTACCCAAGCACTCTAGCCCTGAATGCAGCTTGGATTTGGACACCCCTTTGGGGCTCACCTAAGTCTTGTTGTTTGTTTACTACATATTAATAAATACTGCATTGCACACCATTTTCCTTTGTTACTCTAGCTCCAGTACCTTCTGCAGGGCTACTCTCACCTTAAAACTGATGATTAGTTTCCTGGCGATGTGGCTGTGCATCGTGAGCCACCTCGCTGGTCATTGGAGAGTTAAAGACACTCTACTGACAGTTTAGCATGGCTTGTATTAATTATCTTAGGATACCATATAACCTGACTGAGGTTTGTGACTTTGGGAACCTGTGTGTCATCCTTAATTTCAGAATTGAACCAGTCAGGAATAGCGAGCTCAGTAGGCAAACCTAGAATGTAGTAACCTATGTCCTAATGTCCCCTTCAGAGTCGTCATCAAGTTTGTTTCATATGCAAGCAAGGTAATAAATTGGCAATGTTTCACTTTCAGGTACCTTTGGTAAGACAGCTTTAGAGGTATCCAACCCTAAGCTAAACTGCATTCCTTGATCATCAATGGCAGGGTTCTTCTTGAAACACATATCTTTGGTATGGTTACTCTTCTTGCACTAGTTACATCTCAGCTTTCCTCCTTATTGGGCTTTGCTTCTTCACGGTATAAACTCTGGGTTTTGCAGATGCCTTTCAGAAGGTATCCATATTGTGTATATCAACTACCTCAAGCATGGCTTCTGTAATGTCTAAGACAGAGTTGAAGCTTCATTTGACGGATGTGTTTTGCATGGATAGGTCAGGATTAATATGTAAACCATCAACGACAGTAGCTACAGCATCTTCCAGAGTTAACATCTTTGAGGTCAACAGCTCTTGGGACTAATAAAATCAGTTATTAAATTTGATGAGAGTTTTATGTAAGTGTAGCACGAATCTCATGAAGGCTTTTTTCTTCATAATCAGGCTCTGATTTGAGCCAATTTACTTGGTTAGCGCTTCTTAACTTCTCTCCATGTATGCAGGTCGTCCAGGTGAGGCACCATAACCTCTTGAGCCATACATACTAAACAATACAAATTATTCTTAGCTTTTTAATGATTGGTCACACCTTCCATTGTGGCTTCATAGATGTAGTGAAAAGATGTAATACTCCCTTTTCCAGTTGTAAACTTGTTTTTTACGTAGTATTAAAAGGTAGTGACTTTTAATCCAGTAATGAAGTGTACTCTGGGAGCTTCAGATTTGGTAATTTCAGTTCTTATATCGCTTTGTTCAACATGACGTTTTATTAATGTATCTGGTTCTTTAGAGAACTTAGATGTTGCTCCATTTCATACAGGGTAAGTATTTGCAACATCCAGAAAAGTAATTCTTCCTTCAAAAAAGACTTTATGTTCTCCATGTTCTTAGTGTGGATGTCCAGATCATAACTTGTTGGTGAGCAGAAAAGCAGTAAGTCCAAAGAATCTTGCTCTCATCCTCCAATACTCTAATGCGTTGATAAAGTTATTCTTAAACTCTTTGCATTCAGTGCTCTAAGGAGACTTGTCAGTCTTGTCTTTTAACCCTTCTGTGAGAGTATTTCAGCGTTTATCAGCTTTATTGATGTGAAGATAGACTTAGTTAATGTCTACTTGACTGGGGGATTTGCCTCTCAAGTAGCTCTCTAATTTATTATGTCACTTGTTAATGGAAAGAGTAGACGCCTGGGTTGATTGGTTTTCTAGATCCTGTTCAACATGGTTACTAAAAGAAATGATATTTTGTGACACTGATGAAGCTTTAGAAGTTGATGGTCTCCAGATCATTAATTCATCGTAGGGCTTGCTCTATACAGATCTTAAAGATGGAGATCTTTTTCTTCTTCTTGTGACAGCCAGTAGAAGTTTAATCTTCATTATGCCATGAGCTTTGCTATCATGTTGACGAAGCTCTTCAGAAAAGGCATTAATTAACACTTGTTATATTCTTTTGACTCAATAATTATTTTTAAAAGAGCTTTACAACTTTTTTACACATACTTTATGACACTAGAATCAATAATCTCCATTTGATTATGGAGCTGGATTATACAGAAATGGTTTGCTTTAACCCAAAATGTCGGATGTCCCCTATACTTTATGATGCTAAATTATATACCTTCTCATAGGCCATCCATAAGGCCCCTTGGATACTGATAAGATGGTGTTGTTCCTCGTTATGGACTCTTAGTAAATGCACGATATAGTAAAGCGTGGGGTGTACAAATTGAAAAATGTACTGAGAGAGATTTGTACTTGAACCATAACTCTCTGGGAGGAAAACTGGATTCATACAGGTTCATCAAAGATCAGTCCATGGCAGATGCCCTTTCATGGTTGCTTTTTCTCCTGAGGTAATGACTCCATGAAGTACTCTTTTCGCCTTCATTGAAGATTTAAATAAATGACAAGGACCAGGGATCTCCATAGGACTTCTTGAACTTCAATAAACTTTACAATAGGTAGACTTCTCATTCAATGATCTTCTTCACAACTACATTGTGTACCCAGTGGATGAAACTATCAATTGTGTAATCTTCCAAATGCAATTAATTAGTTTTAAGTATTGTTAAACATTGGCTGAGCCACATGTATTGATTACCAGCCTGAGGAATTTTTGTTTTAAGCTCAATGGTGCTATACCAAAGAAGCCCAACAGTCAAAACTTGGTGCTGAATGAGTCACACAACAATTATATTTTTATTTAAAAAGTGTGAAAAGTCACAGCTTATGTCCCAACAGGTAGAGTATCCATCTTATGGTAAGATCAGCTTAATGGACTTATCAAAGTCAGATTTTAAATGAGATATAGAATTATTGACATAACTTCATTATACTCTATAAACTGGGCTTTTATATGTCACAACTTACATTATAAATCCAAAAAAGGATTAATAATGGGGGGCAACATTCAAAAACGAAGCTCTTGGTCAGGAGATACATTCTTGATGGTATAATAACTCCTATATATAATGATTTTGATAGGGCAAAAATGATTAGTACAAAGGGTGTTTAGCTGAGCAGGTAAAATGATTAGTACACCCAAGTCAGATTAACTGAAGGTCACTTAGGTTGATAATTTGGCAACTTATTGATTCTTATTTTTTTTGAGATCAACTTAATTTACTGCCTTGAGTGCCATCTCAAGTAGATATCACCTAACCTTCTAATAATTTGTCACTTTGATGAGGCAGGAATTTTTCTCAGGGCTCCTTTGGCTCAATATGGTCCATAAGATTTTCCTAGAACCAAATAAAGTTGTACTGACTACTGATTTACTAGGTAAGATTTAAGTGATAGATTTAACTTCCTTCTTTTATCTAGGTGTCAATCTGGCTGAAGGAATTGTATGGTCATCATTATTATCATCATGTCCAATATCAGAAATTTGAATTTAAAATACAAGTGCTGTATAGAATAATAGATCCTGGAACTAATTAGCTATCCATTTGCTTCTAAGAAAACTCCTGAAAAAACTAAAAGCATTAAGTATCTTCAAGTAGCAGAGGGACAGCTAATACTTATAAAATAAGATTTATATGGTCTAATTCCTCAAATTCCAAGAAGAGTTTGTGGTGTCATCTGACAGAACGATTTTGCATCAATTTTAAAGTCCAAAATCAAAATTGACTTACTTTGGAATATTCAGAAAAAAAAACCAACTCATTAAACTAAGATCAATTTTTTTCAAAGCTGAAGTATAATCAGGGTACATGAAAACTTGAACTTGTATAATTAATGAAGATGGAGATAGACAAAAGGTCAGAGCCTTATTAAAATAATATCAATTAACAGTACATGCAAACTGAATCTAATAGCTTTTGAGTGTGTTGGGCTTCACACAAGATTAAAAACCTCAACTTATGGTTCTTAACTAGTTTGTTGTTTCCCTGGATTTATCCTACCTTTATATTTCTTAGTTATACTTTAACTCTTTCTTTGGCCTATGCCTGAAACAATATCATCTAATTATTTTTTTAGTACTAGATGAATATCATCTAATTATTGATTGATGCTTACTTGGTCATTTGCACAAAAACATTACCATGATTTATTGAATGATGTTTTATCCAGCCCAAGGCCCAAAAATTATTATTAAATTATAAAAAACTGAGCACCAAGAAATTTCCTCTAATAAGGCCGTTCTCTCTACAAAGAAAATTATGGATAAATTGCAACATTTATGTTCCACTGGCTTTAGAGAAAGAATACTAAAACTAACTTAATATAATCTATATGTTAAGCCCAAAGTTATATTCGGTGTTAAACCCTCTATTCACTCCATTAACCACCTTATGCCACATTATAATCTATTTATTGGCTTTTTTAATGGAAGATAGTAGAAACCACTTAACTGTGTTACCATTATTTGATCACAGTACAGAGTTTAATACAAAAAGCTTGATCTACTCTAACTTTGAACCTGGACTATGCCATCATTTCCTGTATTTATGAATCTCTTTTCACCCTCACATGTGGTATTTGCCTTTCACTCATCACGTTCCTAATTCTCTTCTGGTACTTTACATATAACATCTTTTTTACTTAATATAGATTAATATGAATTCTAATCTTTTTAAGTAAGCGTAAAATTTTAAGTTTCTTTGTATATTCACAACAATAACGTTAGTGGTCATGATTAGGATAGTTGCCATATATATGCCAATGCTATTGAAGTGAAAGTGCCTAGCCATCACCTCTCAAAAGCCATTTTGCTACTGAGTGCCCTACTGAAGGAAGTTAAAATCACCAAATCAACTTTATTTCAGCCCAATCTGTCCAACTCAGGCATCTCCATTTACAAGAATATATTAGACACAGCTTTCACTTAGTGAAAAGCTGAGATCTGGTGCTCACAACATGGGTACATTGAGTTTCCACTGTGAAAATGTCAATTACCATAGGACAAATTAATAATCTACTCAAGGATTAAGAACAGGATGAATCAAGATAAGAAGACCGTTACCTTGTAAATATGAGCTGGGTCTACTTCTGGCAGTTTAAATACGCTAAAACCTACTTGGATGTCACACATGCCATGCATAGTTTGGGACACGGACTGATTGAAATGATACTGATAGCAATGAGAGTGTGAGATGTGAAATCTAATGGATACACGATGCGCTTTTGAAAAATATCTTGATATAATCAAGATTTATTATGAAGGTGCCGCCAACCAAATTTCATATGGTGACTATAAACTCAATATTAATGAATTGACAGAGGAAAATCAGATATGATTTATTATAATATGAATCGTGATACTTCTATTCTGATTCTGGAGCAATTCCTAAGAGAGCGCCACTAAATCTACCCTACTGTCCCAGAAAAGATCTGGATAAGTTATTAGAACTTGAGCTTATCTCTGCTAAACCAAAAACTTAACCATCATCTCCAGTTTCCTACGAAAAGATCTCTAAGAGTAACTTGGGCTTATTACAGCTGATGAACAAGAAGTTAGTGATGCCAAAGTCCAATAGAAATCTTGTGTTTAATTTTGCGGCTAATCCAGAGCCATTTGACAAACCAAATGGTGCAGCTGAATCAAATGACTGCCTCACTGTTTTCTCCTATCGATAAGTCTCACAGCTGCTCAAATAGCCCAAACCAAATTCTTCAGTGTCAAATTTGTTTTCCTTATCTGAGGCTACCAAAATCCCAATATCCTACTTAGATTAGCTGAGGCAATTGAACTCAAGACCAAATCACTTTCTTCTACTACCTTAAAATATTTTAATACTTTTATTTATCATTAATTAATATTATTACTATTATTTTAGGATTTCATGCTGGCGTCATAGATTAAAATCCACTGGAAAAATTCAACAAAATATAAAGAACTTTTTAAAGTTACCACCTGACCGCCTTGGAATCTTAATGCAAAGATATGATAAAAAAATCTCTTTCCTTCACCCACTTACCAAAAAGTTCCCACTTTTCTTTTTTGAACTTGAAGTTTTTTGATCCAAATCTAGCTGTATTTATTTTCTTGAATTTACCCTCGCGTTCTTCTCAATAACGTGGGCTCCATTTCTGCCATATTGACTAGTGAAGCTATCATTTGCTTTGAGATTGACAGTAACAAACTCAGACATTCCACCATTTCTGAGATTAACCTCGCCCATCCCTTTGGGACAATCATTTGATCCACTACAAACTACCCTCTATTTGCTATTTAGAGGGTTTAACTGTCAACTCTACTATTTTCTGTATAATGGTTGATCCTAGCATCAGAATCATTTATGAACTATCAAGCGACCATCTTAAATTTATGCAAGGCAAAGTAAAAATCCCTTACCTTCATCAGCATGTTGACTGGGCCAAACAACTCAATTATTCCCTATGCATTTTTGGCTCTTACTTTGGATCAGTTTAATCTTGGAACCCTGATGTTGTTCAGGAATTTAAGCTAGATTTCTGAAAGTTATTTAAACCTACCCATTAAAATTGCTGTTAAATCTAACTTAGACTTCAAGGATAGAAAGCCAGTCCAATCTTACTAACTTTAAATGCATAACAACAGATAGCTGACACCGTTTAAACAATCATTCTAAACCTTGATGAAAAGGCCTGGCCACATGTTACCAAGTCTTACATAGACTGCAAACTTATCCTTGTAGTTCTAGAAAATGCCAAGGTATTTTCCTGTGAAAATTTACTTCCTCCAGATCTGAGCAGCTTTTAGGTTCATTTCAGGGTTTGGCCAAAAATATCCATACAACTGCTTTATGTAGCTTTGTTGTCAGTTTTGCATTCACCCAACTCTACTTTGTCATTACTCCAATCGCCAGAAATGTCAGAGGGCCATACGCGCCTCCATCCATTTTCTACCTTAACTATCAAGATTATGCTATTGACTATCTTAGCAAGCATGTGTACCCCTTTGCAGATGTGTTAAACTCTTTTTTGGAACTAAGCCTAAACAAACTACCTTTTATCCTAACACTCAGTTCTTCCACCCTAACGCCAAAACTAAGGTTGCCATTCCTAAGCTGGGTGAATTAGCCAAAACTTGGGATCCCCACCTCTTCACAAATAAGTTTGCCCAGGAGAATAAAAGTTATACTATGAGGTACATTTTCTACCACCAACTGCCTCAAAAATATTGATATGGAACCAAGCCTCATGCTCACCAGGCCTATATCTGACCCAACTGTCTTTTTTTATCTCATTAATCCCAATCTTAATAGTTTAAGACCCTATCAAGGATAGCCACCATGGCGAAAATTATTTTCACCCCCTAGTTGAAGCTTGGAGAGGTCTTTGTTGGGCTTTGCCCAAAGTTAAATGAATCCTTGATTTATGGTCCTTAACTTTTTTGTATTCTTCAACTTTGGCTTACCTCTGTTATTATTTTAATAAGTATTTTACTCTTTCTTGAGCCTATGTCCCAAGAAATATTATTAAAGCATTAATTGATGCTTACTTGGTCATTTGCACAAAAACATTACCATGATTTATTGACTGATGTTTTATACAGCCCAAGGCCCAAAATTATTATTAAATTATAGATAAACTGAGCACTAATAAATTTCCCTAATAAGGCCTTTCTCTCTATCAAGTAAATTGTGGATAAATTGCAGCATTTAGTGTTCCACTGGCTTTAGAGAGGGAAGAATGCCTAAACCAAATTAATATTATCTATATGTTAAGCCCAAAGTTAAACTCAGTGGTTAAACCCTCTATTCACTCCATTAACCACCTTATGCCACATTATAATCTGTTCATTGGCTTTTTAATGGAAGATAATAGAAACCACTTAACTGTGTTACCATTATTTAATCAAAGTACAGACTTCAATATGTAATCCTGATCTACTATAACTATGAACCTGGACTATCCATCGCCTCTTGCATTCATGAATATCTTTCCACCATCAAACTTGGTATTCGCTTATCACTCATCACATTCCTGATTCTCTTCTGGCACTTTATAAAAACCATCTTTTTACATAATAAAGATACTGTGAATTGCAATATTTTTATATAAGCGTACAAATTTATGTTATTTAATATAGTCCTAACAATAGCGTTAATGATCATGACCAGGATAGTTGCTGTCAAATTCCAAGGATCGCTCACATGGAAATTAATATCCTGAACGTCTATTCAGGCTGAAGTTCCAATGTTTGATCCTCGATAGTGCCTGTAGTTTATGGGATTCAGACCATCTATTAGCTCTCTAGGCTTATTAAGTTTGCCTCAACTCTTCTGGCTGATTTCAGGCATAATTTCTTTTGTAATTGGGAACTTTTTAAGGCAGAATAAAATAAAAACTGGGGATTCAGTCCTTCCAGTTTGTCAACACTCTCAAGGTTGAAATTCTGGATAAAAGACCAGGAAAAGGATAAAAAATGCAACTTAATTGTAAGCTATTTATTAGATAATGGTCATTAGGCCAGGCGCCAGTATTTATAACTTTAGGGAATCTACTGGCCACATTCCAGCACAAAATTTCAACAGCTATTTTGCCACTCAGCTTGGTCTATGACTGAAACCTTTTCTTAGGTTCATTGGTGGCAAAATATTTTCAAAATTGGGAGGATTTCAGGCACAAAAATTGTGATAAACGCATGCAAAGTTGTCCTAAGATGTTCAGGATTTTAGTTTCGTCATACTGCTGATGAAACACACTTTCTGTGAAATTTTGGCCTCAATTGAGTAAAATGACGCACCCCTAATCTGGAACATCAGCAGGCCTCTTCCTTGATAGCACTAAGTAACCCTTTTTGGGCGGTCCACATAAGTGCTATTGTGCCATTTACATGTATCGACATACAAGTTTCGCCCAAAGTGGGAAATTGATTACATTTTTTGTTTGTCTGAAGTCCAAGGGATTTTCAGACGTTAACTTTGGGTCATCCCCAAATTATTTTGTATATGATTGAATAAATTGTGTTTTGATAATTGGGACCAATTACTAAGATTTGATACATCAGAATTGGCCATAATATGCAAGCATATTTAGCCAAGCGCATGATAAAATACTCAATCAAATTGTCATTGTGATATTGGGACCATCTAGTACTAAAAAAAAGTTGTCATTGTGATAATCAACCTGAGTTGTATAATTGCAATAGGCATTAGCTCAAGCGTTGAAAAGATAATCAGCCTGATCTGATGGTTGTCAAAGGTTTAATTTTGAGTCAACCACCAGAATCTGAAATTTATCTCTCTTGACTCAAACATAAGCCCTAAGGTTCCCAATTAGCCTATGTTGGATTTTTCTTATTGGTCCAAACACTTGTCAAGAATGGTTTTTAATTTCTATTTGATAACTTAGGTCAGAAAAGCCAATGAGTCTGAATAATGACAGCCTGAATGCCCATTGAGTCTTAAGTTGGATCCCCCCAACCTCAAGTGCAAACTAAAAGATTAATTAGAATAAAACCATTATATAAGTATATTTTTGCTTTTTGCTTTTTGGTTTTGGTTATGGTTTTGTATTTTTATGTTCTCATGTTTTTTTTTCCTTTTTCACTTTTTTCTTTCTTAATCGGCCTGCTGATTAAACCTTTTTAGGAATTTTTCATGGACTCAGTTGTATATATGGCCAGTCCTAATATCCTTGATGGTGTATACAAACTTAGACAGTTTCTCAATCACTTCAAATGGCCTGACCCAGATGCAATCTAACTTTTGCATTTGGCCCAATCTGTGGGTGTTGCAGAATAGAGCTTTGTCATTAACTTTTATTTTGCCAGTGGGTAGCAATTCTTTAAGGATTTTGATGTCAGGACTTTTTATCGGTAGACTGTTGTTGAAGGCTTGTGCTTATAGTTTGATTGAGGCATCCACAAGCTTCTCAACATACTGAGGGTAAGTGTTTTCACCGGGATCCTCTAGGGCCAAATATAGCAGTGTTGGTAGGGCTGGGTGTCTACCATATAATACTTGAAACAGGGACATCCTGGTTGACAAATGGTTGGAGATATTGTAGGTTAAGACTGCCAAACTTAGATATGTACTCCATTCAGATGGTTTGGCTGAGGTTGATTTTTGGATAATGCTCACCAACGTCCCATTTTCACGCTCAACAGTACCACTGGTTTTGGTAAATAGGGAGCGGAAAGCACACCATATACTCTCATAAAGTGATTGAGCTTGGCAACGACATTGGCGGTTAAGTTGGTTCCATTATCAGTCAGAACAACCTGAGGGAATCCATGTTTGTGGATGATGTTTTCAAGTACAAACTTGGCAGTAGTTGCCACTCCAGCTTCCTGAATGGCCTTAAACTCAGCCCATTTGGTCAAGTGGTCGATGGCTACAATGATGTACTTGGCCGTCATATTGCTTGTTGAAAGTGGGCCAACAACATCAATAGATAAAGTGTGTCATGCAAAGTTGGGCCAAACAAGCTGGTAAGATGTGCTTTTTGAATGGTTTTTCACCTTGGAACTCTTCACAGCATTTTAGAATTTCTTGGATGTAGTAATTCATTGACTCCCAGTAGTAGAATTGATTCAGATGCTCCTTCATCTTCTTGAATCGCCATGCCCTATGGCCTTATGTGCTGCCATTATTAGGTCTGTTTGAGCTGATGATCTTGGGAAAACAAACTTTTTATCCTTGACGATCTTATAAAGCGTCCCATTTTTGATGGTTGTATTTTTTGTAGATCCGATAGTATTTTTTGGACAGATTCAGGCCCATCCTGATACTCTTCAGTGATCAATTTCATAAATAACTCATCAGCGGCCTGACCAAATGTTGCAATAGTGTGTAGTCAGGATAGACAGTCAGCGTTTTGGTGTTTTGCGCCTGCTCAATGCTCAATAGCGTAGTATAGGCTTAAAGCTTTAATGCCCAGCGCGCTAATGAGCCCTCAGGTTCTCTTAAGTTATTCAACCATCTTAGGGAAGCATGATCAGTTACAACTTTGAAATGAGTACCATGAAGGTAGACCCAGAATTGCTTGCAAGCATATATGACAGCTAAGCATTCTTGTTCCATAACCGTGTAGTTCCTTTTATGAACATTTAAGGTCCAACTAGTTAAGGCAAATGGATGTTCTTCACCATCTTCTTCAACTTAAAATAACATGTCACCCAATGCTGTTTGGTATGCATCAGTTTGAGGAATAAATATACAATCAAATTCTGGGTATTAAAGAACAGGTGCACTTAATAAGGCCAATAGGAGTTGGTCAAACGCATCCTGGCAAACTGGAGTACAGTTGAATTAGCCTTATCGCTAAGAAAATAAGAGTGCGGCTCTCCAAGTTGTGTGAAGTTGGCAATAAATTGGCAATAGTACCCAATCATGCCTAGGAATACTTGAATATCGCGCTTGGATTTGGGAAGTTTCATTTTGGAGATGGCATCCAATTTAGAGGGTTGGGGCTGAAGCCCCACTTTATCTATCACAAATCTGAAAAAAAAAAA
The DNA here is from genome assembly GCA_022478985.1 of Massospora cicadina. NCBI lineage: Eukaryota > Fungi > Entomophthoromycota > Entomophthoromycetes > Entomophthorales > Entomophthoraceae > Massospora > Massospora cicadina. The sequence continues at coordinate 135,829 of JAKSZP010010609.1, read as the reverse complement.
AAAAAAAGGTATTCCAGTTGTTCTTTAAAAAACTGACTTTTTCTGGGTTTGTTTTTTTAGTTTGCAGCAGCTAGCCTTTTGAAAACCTCCTCTAAGTGTTCCAGATGGTCGTAAAAAGTGTGGCTGAAAACTTTGCTATTGTCAAGGTACACTAGTACACATGACAATTTTAAAAATTCCAGGATTGTGTCCATTGCCCGTTGGAATGTAGCTGGGGCATTGTAGAGCCCTTGAGGCATTCTCGTCAGCTGGAATAGACCCTTTTGGGTTATGATTGCACATTTCTTGCGCTCCTCTTTGGGAAGATCTATTTGCCAATACCCGCTGATAAGTTCCATTGCTGAGAAGAACTTCATGCCCCTAGCCTATCCAAGGCGTCGTCAATTTGTGGCAGTAGGTATGAGTCCTTTTTGGTGATGTTGTTTAACTTCTAATAGTTAATGACTACTTGGTTGCTTCCATCCTTCTTTTTCACTATTAAAATTGGTGCTACCCATGGACTTTTAAAAGGGACTAGCATGCTGCGATCAAGGAGTTCCTTAATCACCTTGGATACTGCTTCTTCTAATAATTTTGAGCGTCTAATTGGGCGTAATTAAATAAGGTTTATGATGTCCATTATCGAGTTTGTGGGTGACACCATTAGCACAACCCAGGTCAAAATCATCTTGTGCAAATACTTCCCAATACTTAGAGAATAAGCCTGAGCTTGGCCTATTTTGAAGTTGGTCAAGTTGCTTAAATTGGCCATAGGGACAACATTATTTATGCTGAGTTGGTCCTTATTGGGGAGCCCTAATTTGACAAAAGTTCTGAACTCATGGAATGAGTGAATTTCCATGGTAGGGAACAGATGCAGAAAAGCGATTATTTGATGTCGCCTGATAGAAATGGGCCAATTTTTCAGGTTTGCACACAAGATTTGTATTTCTCCATGGCCCAGAATGATAATACCAGGGGCAATTTTAGTTCTAATTGATATTTAGACCGTGGTTGATATACTTCACTGTAAAGTCCTTCTTGATACTAATTGTTAGTCCCATCGGGACAATTACTTGAACTCCAGATGGTATAGTGATGCTCTGATTTGATCAAATTGGAATGCCATTAGACTCATCAATCTAGTGGGAAGTGGTTTTATCTTTGACTGAGCTTTCAAATACTCAATCGGGATGACTCCATCTTTGTAGACCAAATTTATGAATAGGCTGGGTTTCTTTTTTTCAACTGCATTATCATGGCTGTAGTAAAGTGGAATACCATGGCCCAGAATGGTGAGAGTATCATCCTTAAGATTGGTAACAGCTCCATCTCTTCTTAGGAAATAAGTCCTGATTAGGATATCATAGTTTGTATTTGGCAACACTATGGCAGGTGCTGTTACTACGATGGATCCAAATTGGAGTGGTAGGGTACTGTAGGCGCCCAGCGATTTGGTTGTATGCGCTACAGAGGTTCCATACTCCTGACAGTGGGCAACATTGGGCGCAATTTTCAGTTTTTTAACCAGTTTTGTGCTAACTATATTGATAGGAGCACCACTATCAACAATCGGCCTGAACTCACACCTTGTTTACCGCTATGTCCACATAAGTACATTCAGTGTAGTTTTCAGAGATATTTATTGTGTGAATGCTGTGATTGCTGCCTGATTCCAGGTGCAATTTCAGACTTGAGCAAATATCTGGGAAGTTATCTGCTAAGGTCTTCATGGGAATGGCTACTTGAACGTTGTTAAGTTTAGGCATTTTGGTCAAACATCTGGGTTGGAGGTCTAAACCCTGGTCAATAATCTGCTTTGCGTAGGGTTTTGATACTTCAGTTCGGGCTTCCTTGGTAATTTTTAAGGGTTTAGTTGCTTTTGCTGTGGCCCGAGTAGTGACCATCATGACATCATTAGCCACGATATGATGGAGGTTATCTATAGCAACATCTTTGGCCCTAAAGAGCTTATCAGGATCAGGTGGAACGGTTTGAAAATTATTGGAGTTAAAAATTCCACCTCTACTCCATCTGCTCTTTTCCCGTCTCATTGTCACTGTTGATTTCTAAAGCAAAATTGACCTTATGCTTTTTGTTGGACCGTCTGAAGCATTGTCTAGAAAAATGCCCTTGTTGGCCACAAATGTGGCAAGTATTCGGCCCTGTTTGCTGTTTTTTCTCAAATCTTTGGTTTGTATTTTGGGAATTTTTCCCCTGGTCAGACATCATGTTGCTTTTTTGGCCTGAAAATTGAGGTTTTTGCTGATCTTTGGCCGGATTAGGAGTGTTGAAATTATGGGAACAGCTTCTCAAGTAATTGGTAAGCTCTTGGATCTTCAAGCTTCCATTGAAGTCAGGCAGCATAACATTGTGCAGCTCATGGAAGAGCACAATTACATGCTCCAAAGAAATCTTAGCATCAAATTTGTCTATTGCATTGCACCCTTGCAGAACTTGTGCCTCATGGAAGAATCTATCTGCAAAGTCCTTAATAGTCTCATTCTGTTATAATTCAATATTAAGAAGCTCTCTTTTTGGGTTTCTAGTTTCTCAGGGCTTCCAAACTGTTTTGTTATAGCAATTTTGGCATCCATGTATGACCAATCGTCACCCAAATAGGGCATAATGAGGTAACAGCTATAGGCATCAAGTGAGTTAATCAGTGCCAATCATTTCGCATAGTCTGATGCTCCTCTCATTGCTTTTTCAAATAATTTGCGGAAAGAGTGAACGTTTCCATCCTTATTAAACTTTGGTAGATTCAGTGGTTTAAAGTCATCTCGCCCTATTATGGGCATAGGGGTTGTACTTCTTCTTAAGCGTCTTGGTGTATCATCGCCCATAATCAGCCCTCTTTCCCGTTGAGAAGTATTCAGAGTCAGGATTGATGCTGGGACTCTAGGCATAGAACTGATGTTCGAAATATCAGTTTCTGCATTGGTGTCAACTTCTGATGATTCAATTTCATGATATTGCTCTGAACTACTGGATTCTGACACCTGAATTTGGCCCTTAATTACTTTCCCAGGCTATTTTTGTCTGGATAAGCGGAGCATTTTCCTATTTCTTTTTTGTCAAAGTTGGGCGAGCATTGGCAGCCTTGCTGTTTGAGGGATATAAATTCTTTTAAGGTTGTCATACTCCTTTTTGAATAAGATTGATTAGTTGTTAAACTTTTTATATCTTTGTCCATATTGTCTCCTTGGGAGATTTTCAGTTGATAGCTGCATTCTGATTTCCTAATATTCCTGAGTAATTTCAGTATCTCTGGCCTGCAATCTCGACACCACAGTCCAAAGTTTAGAAATTTTCTCTTTGATCTGGGAATCTTCTTCATCCCTATTCAGGATGGCTGGCTTTGCTGCAAGGTCGTCAAAGTTTTTGTTTATGGTTTCCAGCTTAGCCCAAAGATACTCTTCAAAGTCATCAACTTTTACACATAACTCCAGGTGATTTCTTTGGCCTGGAGTGGTGTGTATGGTAAGTCGTTCTGATTGAGACAATAGAAAATCTGAATGGATTTCCAGATTTTGACAGCAGTTATTCATAGTTTGTACCCATTCTTGTGATAACCCATGGTGGGCTAGAACTTCTGCGGCTATCTTCAGGACTCCTTTGTTCAGAAGCTCCTTGAGGGTATTTAATCTCCAATGAGCTTCATTGGCGAGTCCCATATTAACAACAATTGCCTTTCAGACTTCAGCAAAACTAGAATTTAGCTTGTCCAGTAGGGCACTTTGGGAAGATCATTCCTCCCCTTGCACACGGTAGATTTCCATGATTTCCAGATTTTGTCTAGCAATTATTCGCTGGGTATGCATAATTGAGGGTTGAACAAAGTTAACCAGGAATTCATTAGTTGCTTGAATGTCATTGAGACATTTGGCAAGAGATGCCATGGTAGCATCGTGGTACTTCATATATATCTCCATCTTGAGTGCCTGATCCTTAAGATAATAGAACAGGCTGAATAAGGGATTGATTTGTGAAGTACTCAATCCTAAAACCCTGATATAGGGTTTCCAGCATAGCTTTTACGCTTTCAGATGTAAGATCAATCGGGCTGTTTGCATCTGCATGAGCTCCCCCCACTTTGTTAAGATCCAGGGAGTAGGAGGTACCCGCTTCTGAGCTGTGGGCTGGTAATAAAATAATCTGAGATTTTCTTATGGCTGGTTTCCATCTCGTTGTCACTTTACCATCTGGCTGATTCTGCCAGGAATTGGTCATTAGAATCCATTTTTGGAGAATGTAACAGGTTTTGAGTGAGCACCAGTTGTCAAATTCTGAGGATCGCTCACTTGGAAATTAATATCCTGCACATCTATTTGGGCTGAAGTTCTGATGTTTGATCCTTGATAGTGCCTGTAGTTTATGGGATTTGGACCATCTATTAACTCACTAGACTTATTAAATTCACCTTGAATCTTCTGGTTGATTTCAGGCATAAATTTTCCTTTGTAATCAGGAACTTCATCCGGGGCAGAATTAAATATAAACTGGGGATTCAGTCCTTCCATTTTGTCAACACTTTTCCAAGGTTGGGATTTGGGATAAAAAACCAGGAAAAGGTTAACATAAATATAACTTTATTATAAGCTATTTATTAGATAATGGTCATTAGGCCAGGCGCCGGTATTTATACCTCTAGGGCATCTCCTGGCCACATTCCAGCACAAAATTTCGACAGCTATTTTGCCACTCAGCTTGGTCTATGACTGAAACCTTTTCTTAGGTTCATTGGTGGCAAAATGTCTCAAAATTGGGGGGATTTCAGGTACAAAATTGCGGTAAAAGCATGTAAAGTTGTCCTAAGATGTTCAGGATTTCAGTTTCGTCATACTGCTGATGAAACACACTTTCTGTGAAATTTTGGCCTCAATTGAAGAAAATGACGCACCCCTAATTTGGGACATCAGCAGGCCTCTTCCTTGATAGCACTAAGTAACCCCTTTTGGGTGGTCCACATAAGTGCTATTGTGCCATTTACATGTATCAAAATACAAATTTCGCCCTCATGTGGGAAATTGATTACATTTTTTGTTTGTTTGAAGTCCAAGGGATTTTCAGACGTTAACTTTGGGTCATCCCCAAATTATTTTGTATATGATTGAATAAATTGTGTTTTGATAATTGGGACCAATTACTGAGATTTGATACATCAGAATTGGCCATAATATGCAAGCATATTTAGCCAAGCGCATGATAAAATACTCAATCAAATTGTCATTGTGATAATCAACCTGAGTTGTATAATTACAATAGGCATTAGCTCAAGCGTTGAAAGGATAACCAGACTGATCTGATGGTTGTCAAAGGTTTATTTTCGAGTCAACCACCAGAATCTGACAGTTGCCATATATGCAGACCTACTAAAGCAAAAACGCCTAGCCATCGCCTCTCAGAAGCTATTCTGCTAGTAAGTAACATCCCAAAGGAAGTTAGAATCTCTGAGTCAAATATAAAAACTATGTTGTCCAACTCAAGCATCTTTGAGTGCCCAAAAAAATCATATTTGGTTTTAGCTTTATGAAAATCTGAGAGAGTGCAGTTTGCTAAAAACAACTTTCTTTTTTCCATTTTGCAACAAGTAAAAAATTTATAAAATTAAGTTATTAAAGGTGCTTGGGGTGGCCAACTTAAGTTCATTTGACATAGCTATCTGTGGAGGTTTAGAGGTTATGGCAATCCTTTGATGGTTAAACTCCTTCAAACAGACAATGGGGCAATGCTCTTTTTCCCTAGAAGATTGGACTATAAGCCAAAATAAATTTTCATTAATAAGGTTTTTGTTAGGTAAAATATAATACAAGAGAAAATATTAGGGGACAATTTAAATTGTAATGAGTAATAGATGAGTCCAAATGTGGGCTGGAAATAGATTCTTGAATGTAGGCAATAGTGGTAAAGCCAGGTTTAGAGTTAAAATAAATCTGATTCTATTTAAAGATGTACTGAGATCAATCTTAACTCTTGAGTTAGTCCACACTGAAACATTTTCTAACGTGAAAGTTAAGCACTAAGAGTATTCAACACTAGGAAAACAATATATAGTGAGTATAATAAATGGCGCAAGGTTAGTAACTATTGATAATGGGCAAGTTAGATATGGAATAGGGCCTTATTACCTATATCAATAGCATTAATAAATAAACAGGAAAAGTAACCCTTCTTATCAGTGGGTAAATTGCTAGGGAAGCAATTTATCTCAAATCTGATTGGTCAAAAATTTGGCAATATTAATTAAATTCGTTTGGTGCTTAGAAAATTATTAAAGTATTGGATTCAGGCCTTAGTTTCAATGAAGAATTGATCAGTAAATTGATATTAATAATTATAAACTGTAAATAATTAAAGTATAAATAGGTATAAGCTTATAAGTTTGAGGCTTCACCCATATTAAAGTAAAAACCCAACAGAACCCCCTCCAAGCCTTGATTAAGGGTGAAGATAAATTTTGCTGGGGTCAGTTAGCTTTACTATAGTCCCAAAGCATCATAGTTGGGCTGTGTAAAGATTTCCATTGCCTTCTATCCTCTTTATTTAAGAGGTTACCCTATCCTCAAACTTTCCTGGTTGGTTTTATGTCAAGAAGATTATGATCTCATGTAGAGAACCTCTCCAACTACACATTCAAGTGTTAAAATTACTCAAGGTAAATTACCTTTACTGCTGCCTCATTTCCACAAATTTACGTTCAAATCTTTAATCCTATTTTAAAAGCAAATCACTTATACTTCTATTACTTATGTTAGATCAATCAATTTTTACCATATATATTAGTTTTCTGACCCCCATTCAGACACTATTTAAAAACATTTCATCAGTTAACTTTCTATTTCTATAATTTCCTCTACCAAATCAAGCAATAATATCAGATGGTGAATTGAGTGACATTTTGGGAAGTTCTAGAAAATTTTGGTAAAATTTATTTCAGAACAGCCAATCACAGTATTCATCGTCATCACTCCATTCCCACTTCAGCCACCAACAAAGAAATAGATAATTTTCTATGTACAACCTTATAAGTTTCCTTCAACCAGAGAAGGGTATAAGTGTTGTATCACTCAAGGAACAGTGCTAATTGCCAAAAACTATTCCCTTTATCATGCCAGTGCTTTCATTTATGAGTGTCTGGCCTATTTTGATCTGTTCACCTGATTTTAATTTATATTGAAATTCACAGTTGCAACATTTATAAGTTTCTCATTTTATAAAACATCTACATGCATCATTGTGTGCATCACAACCAACATGCACATGCTAAAGTGGTTGACCTCTCATTGGATAGAGAGCCACATGACTATTTATAAGAGGTTGATTTGTTACTTGGGTGGCTCCGTGGCAACTAAAAGTTAACAACTAAAGTAAACTTGGGATCTCCTTGGAGCTTACAGGCTGGATTTGATAAACAAGGCAGCTTATATAGATATAGACCAGTGGGCATGAGTTTTTTCTCAGATAAAATTCTTGAAGGCAGTCAGTTTATGATATTTTATTTTGTAACCATTATTTTTAAATTTGTTCACCTTGGAAAGCTTATTTACAGAGGCGGGATCCTAAGTTTTGGGAATTTTACACCTCTCAGGAAAGGCAAATTTTTTTGACATGATGGCAAAGGACTGAGTACAAATATATGTTGCATCTCTCATGCTATTCAGCTTAGGCTAAATTGTAAATGGGTTTTCTCATAGGTTTAATTTTGACTTCAGCATGTAATGAATCACATGGCTATACGCATTAAAACTGTGTTCACTTATAGGCCAAAGGTTTATTTGACATTTTATGTAGTGAAATAAATGAGGTAGAATGAGGACTTAGCATTTAATTTCTGTACATCGTGGGAGCTGGAATTTTGAAATTCTTACTTAACTTGAGGGTTTTAAAATTTTTATGGTGTGAAAACCAACTATATTGATTAAAAAAAAATTTGGCAAGAGGCATTAGTTCAGCAGCTCTGAAATAACTGTTGAAGTAGCAAGGGGAAATAAAACGGTTGCCTTATTTGGTTAACGCATCAGCAATTAAGAAAATTGAATTATGACTCGTTTTAATATAAAATAACAGGTGAGCATTACATTCATAATAATTATCTTAATTAAGTTATGATACATTAAGGGCTTTGATTCTTGAGCTTTTATTGAGAAACCTAAGTATGAAAAAACTAAACAATCAATAAAATGAGGAAAAATAAATTACTGCGTTTTAAGGAATGCAATATGTTTCAGAGCACTTAGATTTCCTAGCCAAGCAATTAATATTTGACTGATGATCTTAATAAGGGAAGTGTTTAGTTGTGGAGGCCTAGGATTGGTAGGTCCAAGCAAACTATATGATTTTTGCGTTGCTTTGGCGACAAAAAACAAATTGGGCGTGGTGATATTCTTTTTGTTGATCTGAAGCTACCTTCAGAACAGCGGTGAGACTCAACAAAAGAAAGCAATTTAAGCACATGGGCTTTTAGCTTTTATTGGCTAATATCATACTCATAATATTTTGAGGGCTTTAGCTAGGTGATACAAATTATTCACGAGGGCTGTTAAAGTTTTTGGTCTACTTCAGATGGGCTGGTTCTTCTTCTGGGTTAAGTTGGAGGGTTGAATGTCTATTGAATGGAGACAATAGGCCAGATGGTGACAATAGTTAAGATATAAACTCCTTGGAAATGACACTTTATAGCTGTATGTTTCTGTTGGTTACTTGTACAATGGCTCGATGCCCTGATCTTTATGATTCCAATATTTTCTCAGCTTAATATAATGAAAAAGTATTAAAACAAAAATCTTGTATATTAACAATTAACTTGCAGTGATATATGATTGTATTTTATTAGCATCAATTTGGAGATAATGTATAAGGCTTGATGTTATCACATCTTACCCACGAAGCCTCATTTCCCAATGGCACTTAGTGTGATGGACAGGGTCTCTGAACACTGCCACAAAGCAGTTAGGCAAGAGTGCCCAGGTAAGTGCCCACAGGCAGGACAATCCTGCTGTGGAAATGTCCCTAATCCAACTATGTGGGAACCACTTTACTATGAAAGTTTGAGCCACAGTCAGGTCTATGCTGGCGCTCAGCAAGAGAGTTTGACCCCCAGAGAGAGCATATAAGGACTGAATAGCCTTGTCAAAGTCCAAGCTGTTGTCCATGTGTGGTTCCCCTCAAGGTCTTAATAAACTGGTTTCCAATTTTGAAAATTTATTTTCAAATTTATTAAGATTATTTAAATATATTAGAAGATGAAACTGCTATACACAGTTTCGCCAGCTCAGATCTATACTGAGCTTAAGGAGAAGAGTGGGTCTTTTTCTCCGCGGAGTCTGCAGGCATCTTCTCAATGACAGGCATAACTTGAGGATCTAGAACCTTGATTCTGTTGTTGAAGCCTGCTTCAGAACTAGGACTGGGTACCCTCAGGGTTGCGGAGACTTTTCCACATTTATTTTTTGGCTGTGATTTGTTCTCAAAGCCCAGGCTGTTCTCTTCATCCATATTTCTTGATATTGCCAACTGGGGTTTGGCGGCATCTGATTGGCCAGAGTGCCATTATTGAGGGTTATCCTCGTTGCCTTTTTGGTAATATTTTGTTTGGTGGCATCTGGTTGGCCAGAGCGCCATTTAGAAGGATTTTCCTTGTCAATACCTTTGAGGACATCAGGTTTGGCCATGCCTGATTGGCTGGAAATCTGAGTCTGGTCTGCTCCCTTGTTGCCACATTTAGTAATATTCGATTTGGCAGCATCTGGTTGGCCAGAGCGCCATTTACATGGATTTTCGTCCTTGTTGATACTCTTTAGGGCATCAAACTTAGCCATAGCTGGTTGGCCAGAAATTCATATCCGAGGGTCTGATCCCTTGTCACCACATTTGGGAATATTCAATTTGGTGGCATCTGGTTAGCCAGAGCGCCATTTTCGAGGCTTTCCTTCCTCATCAGCCTTGCAATTTGTAATTTTCTTCAATTTTGAGGCATCCGATTTGTCAGATTGCCATTTACAAAAATCATAGCTGTTGAGCCCCTCTCCCTTGGCCTCAACCATCGCCCTAGGAAAGACTAGGGCAATGTGATGGTCAGGCAACGCCTTGACCATTACACTTAGCCAGAGAAAAACCAATAAGTTCATTTGAGGGTCTACAATTCTTTCAACTTGAGGGCATCTCACATAGCCTCAGGGTTGGTGTCAAACTCATAATATCTCAAGACAGCATTTCTGATGCATCTGCAAATAGATGAACCAATGATCCTCTCTTGCAATTGGCAGCACATGCCAAAGCGATTCATACCACTAATTAGTAATTAATTTGATCAAAAACTTAATTGTCATTAAAAGCTAATTTAGACATAGACCAACAAAGCCCACATGCCTGAGTCATCAAGTTGGTTATTATTATTAAGTCTGACTTAACCAACAAATCCCCCAGGACCAAGTCATCATAGTCAAATATTATTAAGTGTTTTTGCTAGGCCACAAATCCCAAGTTCAGATATACATAGGATATTTTTGGTCCATGATCACTGATAATTTTGATATAATAAATAATAAATTAGCATCAGGTAAATATTATCATTTCCCCTATTTAATTACCCAACAATTTGGGTCCAGTCAACCATTCAACACTTCCCCCTCCTTGACTGGACAAAAGTGGAGGGTATTTTTTTTGCTTGGTCACAACATCCAATTTTTTTGAACTTCAGAATATGACGCTACATTATTAGCATTTTGGCACTGGATTAACTTTTCTTATTAAATTACAAACTTCCATGCTGCATGCTACAGTTAGCTTGGGCATTTTGCCTACGTTTACTAGGCTGGTCCAACCAGCTATGCTTCAACATTTTCCAAAAGTTCAACTTCTACTCCTGAAGCAGCTCCAGAAATTATTGGCGAACCCAAATCAGCCCCCTTGGCTTTGATCTCAATCTCCTCCTCCCAAAGAAGGGTCATTTAGCCCCAGTGGCGATGAGGCTTTAGAATTCATGAATTAAATTTATTTTTATTTGTTATTGTTTTTTTTATTTTATAGCCTATATTGTTTTTTATTTTCATTTAATGTTTTATATTTTTTTTAATTTCCATTTTTCATTTTTCTTCTTTTTAATGAGAATCAATAGAGCTTACTAAGTGGATATGGGAAGAAACCAAAGAGTTAAGAGTATGCTTCAACGTACTTTTTTGCTAGACATTTGTTAGTGAATGTATCAATTGGCATAGCTATACGTACCCCCTTCAAGCTTGGGGTATCTGCTGCATTGCTTGTACCCTCAGCCAAGTTATTCTTAAGTATCTTTTTACATATAATTAGCAACTATTTCAGATGTTTCAAGTATGACAACCTTACTCTGAGAGTGAGTAACCACATTTATGTGCATAAATTCTTCATTTTTGCTAAATTAGAATTTTTTTCACTGATGATCAAGACTCTGTGGCCTGCATTTTCTTGTTAGTCCAGTGGAACTTGTGTCTTTGGCACAATGAAGCATCCCGCATCTATTGTGTTTGTTCTTTTCCCACCACCTGTGCATTATTCAGAAGGAATATATTAACACTATGATGATGGAATCTGTAAATATCAAGTTTATCTCAATTATTGCATTCTGACTTAAATTTGGATTTTCCAAATCTAAGTCAGATCGCTATTAAAATTTTTGGTTTGGTCATTTCAGGCGCTGGGTTGTGCCTCGCCAAAATTGTAGATTAGGCTTGTGCAAGCCTAACCAATGACTCAGGTGAGGCCCCATAGCACTGCCTTTATAAGGCGCGCCTGCCTATTCCAAAGTTCACTTTGAAATTTAAAGTCATTTCCCCTAGCAAACCCTACATGGGGAGCAACTGTCAATGCTCCCCAGATGAGCTTATTTACAGAAGGGCCTTTTTATCTCCAGAATAAAATAAAGGTTGTTTTGGGGTTGGCATACCTTGCTTACCTTGGTCTTTTTCCCTTTGAGGAGCTTTTCAAGTGGGTTGGCTTCAAACCAACTCCTCTAGAGGACTTTGCATAACCAACCAGGATTAGGGGAGTGTTGGGTTTGTTGGGTGCTGAAAGTACCTCTTCTAACATAGTTGGCCAGTTTGGTTGCTTGTCAGTGCACCAAAAGATTATTTTTATATTTAGGCGGTTGGAACTTGAGTTTTTCCAATCATGACAGCATTGGGAAGTGTTGGGATTTTTGCCCATATTCCCAGCCTGCTAGATTACCTGATGTCGCTAAGGGAAAATTCCCTAAAGCGAAGTGAATCAGAAATTGGTTGGCCCAAACCGCGGTGGAACTACGTTTGGGGGATTTTAGGATATTATCCTGGTCGTATCCATCAGGGATTAATCCAAATGAATACCTAATATCTCAATGGGCAGAGTGGCCAATGAAATAGGGGCATCTGATAGTGATTAACTATCAGGTGTACTGATTGGGATTGGTTGGGTTTCATCACTTACTGATTGGGAATGAATAGTGAGTTTCAAGGCGAGTGATGCTGCCTGCAACTAGCAAATTGATTGGTTGGTGAAGTGACCTGTCATAATGGGTAAAAAGTCCCATTACCTAAGCAGTTTGCTAGCCAATTATGATTGGTTTGCTTGGATTGAGAGGAAAACGTTAGGGACACGTTTCTGGCTCTTTCCGTTTGAGGTCTCAAGGATGTCTAATGATGGAATCCTAGCCAGGATGGGGAAGACCATTGCTGCTGAGATGAGGAAGGGTGATTCAACAGCAACGGCTGCCATTTCATCGAAGAGGTGTCAACCTAGGGCTAGACAACCAAATCCCCTACTATATAATTACCTAGGATTCACTATAATAAAAACATTATCATTGCCAAAGTATTATTGCCAATATTATTAGTATTATTAGTATTGATAATATTATTGATTTAGTCATAGTTAGACTATCAGCATCCAGTGTGAAGTTCCGTCTCAAGGATATTATTGCAGAAGGCAATAATTGGAAGACTCTCAGAGAGAAGAGTAGAGATCTGAGCGGGGATCTAAAGATGAAGGGAACCACAAATCAGGGATAGCTGCTGACTGTATGTTGGGCTGAAAGAGACTGTCATCAGGAGATCTGGACGAAGATTGAGTGGATAGTAATATAGGGAATGAATCCCTACTAGTATGACTTATTAAGTAGTTAATCAGAAGTACTGAATGAAGCGTTGGGCCAAATAATAGTTCAAACTCAACTACAGATAATAGTCTCCATACTATTATCAGATAATATATTTTATACAACGCAGAGTGCACGAGGAAACCAAACCTGTCCAGTAAAAAGGTTACTGGGTTGATGACCAATAGTCAACCCTTAATTAAATTTTTACAGGAAGCAAAGTGTCCTTTACAATTGCAGCTATAGCAAGTAATCTCATTTAATGAGCTTGAGGCCCTTGTATTTGAGGTTTTCTCTTTTTAGATGGATCACTGTCAGTATTATTATTGGTATTGTAGGGATTTACAGCAAAGGCAGCAGGTCCTTATCTGTATCCAGTATCAGGAGGGCATTATATTTTTGAGCATTATGCAGATAATCGACCAATTTGGACGTTGTAAGGTTTTGCACAAAAGCAGGCAATAGGGTGTTTGACAAATTTTGGTAAGGTTGTACAGCATGTTGTAATGCAATCTTAGCATAAAAATTGATCATAGCCTATGCACCTAGGAGAACTTGAGCTTCACAATATAATTGATCCACAAATTCATCAATCATTTCATATTTCTTAAAGCTGATATTCATGAATTTGGATTTTCTAGTTGACATTTGTTCTGGACCTCCAAATTCATGAATCACAGCCCCTTTGACTTTGGCATAGGTTGGGTTTTCATCCAAAAGAGGCTAAATTAACTTGATACTCCATTCATCTAGACAGTTAATCATAGTAGCTGCTTTGTTACGGTCACTGGCATCATACATGGCTGTTATAATTTTGGATGGTATCGCTAGGATCTGATGGGCTATTCACACAGGTTGAGCCCTCTGAACAACAGACAGATGATGTGAAGATCATCAGTCCTTCAGAATTACTTGAAAAAACTTTTAAAAATAGGAGCATTTGCCCCAATTGGTTCTTTTATTTATTTTATAATTACAGCTATGTTTCGCTGTCCCGCTCATCTTGCACTAAAAAACCTACCTCTCTCAATCGCCCATTTTGCTTATATACATCAGCTGCAGGCGATACTATTTCTCATTGCTTGGGTTATTCTATTCCGCCAATTTTCCTCAAATTTGGCTTATTATTCTTAATCCGCTGTCACCCTATTTGTAGGCGATTTACTTCATACCCATAAAATATCAACATCGCCTTATCACCTTATATAGAGGCGATCCAATAAACTCATTATATCCAATAAGACTCATTATATCCCAATATCGCCTCATCTCAAGGCATTCAAATATTCATAACTGATACTGTGTTTGGCAGTTTCCGCCCAGCTGTCCCAAGACTATCATCCAGTCATATCAAAATCGTGACAATGGCCATTTCAAAGCATTTGATAAAAGTGACTATAACTCAATTCTTATTGAGCAGGCAGGTTTGACAGTCTGTAATTATCATTCTCCTGCTCATGAGTATTGCAATTACTTCTCAGCTAGCTTGAACCAGGCGTATCAGGGCGCTGAGGAGCTGCGCCACTGTTAGAGGAACTTGGGTTGGCCAAAGCAACTATTCTTCATGGCAATTGCTGATGTGGCCCATAATTAATCTCAGAATGTTCAGAGGCATCACTGTCAGTAGAATCGCTTTGGGCGTGTTGGCTTTGACTATTATCTAATCCTTCAATATTGCAATTTTCTCAATCAGATTGATCATATGAAATTAAAGAGCAGAAATCACTTGATCTTTATCTCTGATTAATTTCTTTTATCATTAGCTTCTTTGTGTAAAACATTATTTGCCTAATTAATAAAAGCAACTTCTTCAGTGAGATTGTTAATTTGATGACACATTATGTCCGCTGAGTCTTAGAAGTTTGTAAATTTATCCTTGAAAAATTGATTTAGCCAGGGGTTACTCCCCTGCTCAGCATGGTCACCATCTGCATTCCTAGCCATGAGCGCCACTTGTTGAAGTTTTGGCCTACTTCAGATGGGCCAGTTCTTCTTCTGGGTTAAGTTGGAGTTTCAAATGACTATTTTGTGAAGACAATAAGCTAGATGGTGACATTAGTTCAGATATAAGCTCCTTGGAAATGACACTTTAAAGCTGTATTCTTCTGTTGGTTACTTGTACAATGGCTCGCTGCCCTGATCTTTCTGATCCCAAATAATTTCTCAACTTAATACAACAAAAAAGTATTAAATACAAAAAACTTGTATATTAAACAATTAACTTTCAGTGATAAATAATTGTATTTTATTAGCAACAATTTGGAGATAATTTATAGGGTTCGATGTTAACCCCATCTTATCCCATGACGCCTCATTTTTGATGGCATTTAGCCAAAGAAAAAAACAATAAGTTCATTTGAGGGTCTACAATCCTTTCAACTTGAAGGCATCTCAAACAGCCTCAGGGTTGGTGTCAAACTCATAATATCTCAAGACAGCATTTCTGATGCATCTGCAAATAGATGAACCAATGATCCTCTCTTGCAATTGGAAGCACATACTAAGGCGATTCATACCACTAATTAGTAATTAATTCAATCAAAAACTTGATTGACAATAAAAGCTAATTTTACATAGACCAACAAAGCCCACTTGCTTGAGTCATCAAGTTGATTATTATTATTAATATGACTTAACTAACAAAGCCCCAGGCCCAATTCATCATAGTCAAATATTATTAAGTGGTTTTGCTAGGCCACAAATCCCAAGTTCAGATATACCTAGGATAGTTTTGATCCATCATCACTGATGATTTTATAATAAAAATAAATTAGCATCAGGAAATTATTATGATTTTCTATCAAATTACCCAACAATTTAGGTCCAGTCAACCACTCAACAAGGGCCTTTGGTTCATCTGGATAGGTGAATCATTACATTTTTGGTGGCCTCATCTAATAGAAATGTGACTCTATTATTGTGACTTTCAACTTTATAAATTTTAACTAAACTGTCAGAATCTTAGCAGAACTCAACAAAGGCAGATAGTTCTGTTACTTTAGTCTTTGGATCATTGGCAGCAAGTTGGAAGGTTTAAGTTCAGCTAGGCAATATACATAGATTTATGGTACATGTTTACATGTTTTTAGCTCAGCTTAATTCAAAAACCCACTCATCTAATTTATGATGTTTAGTAATTAGACTTGCAACTTTATGTAAGCGTTTTATATATTTTAGCATGACCAAATTTTGGCAAAAAAAGCGTTTGTATTCTGTATTAGGGTTATACTTACATTGATTTATATGGATCCAAACCTACCTTAAGTCACAAACGTTCTTATTAAAACCAGAGTTTTAATGGCTAGATCCATTACTCTTTTTTCCTCTTTAATTTTAATAAATAGTGGAAGCTTTATAGACAGTCTCCTCTGCTCACATGGCAATAAATAGAGCTTCTGATTTATTAATTGCCAAAATTAACTTCATTCTTCCTTGAAGATTGCTTTTGTTACAAAGTACTCTTTTTCTTTAACCAGAACATTAATCATTTATGATTTATAACGAACTAATTATATTTTAGATGGTTAAATAGTTTTTTTATAAAATGCTTCAATCTCTATCAGTGGCGTATGTTTGAGAAGTTTGTTGTATCATTGGGTCATTATTGTTCTTATAAAATTTGATTGATTATTTAGATTCTTTTTGAGTGTCCTACTACTGATAGACGTTTTCACATTAGCAACTTGGAATTCACTGTAGTCAGAATTATTTTTTGGCTCTGTTGTAGTTTATAATAAGCTGTTAATAGTAGATTGGGTTCTTGGAAGTGCCTAGGTTAACAACGTGGGTTAACTTTGGAAAATAGCCCTCTTTGAATTTCAGATGTTTGTGCAATCTTTAGATGGCTAGGCTCTTATATAATACAATGGCACAACGCTATTTCTTTTCCTAGAAATTAGTCCTTAAGTAAAATAGATATAAGTGGTCAAAAGTATTTATCAAGAAAGATTTTAGTACCAGACAAAGTACCAGGGGACAATAAGACTATATTGATACGCGCACTCCACATGTGAATCTGGAGGAATCAGGAATGTAGGTGCTAAGTAATATTCAGGTTTAGAAACAGAAAAGATCATGATCATCTTAGGCTGAACTGGAGTCAGTATTGTAAACTATTGAGTTTAACACACTGATGCATCTAATCAGGTGCCATTTAGGAAGTAGAGTAACTGACAATAAGAAGCCAAAGGACAATGGGGTATAATGGAACTCATGAGGCTAACAACTAAGGGAATTGAGAATTTTACTAGAATAATACATTATTTATATGTCAATAAGTTAAAAAAAAGATGAGAAATTTCCTATATCATCAATGTGTGAATTTCTATATAGGCGATGAATCCCATATTGTAATTATTTTAAAAAATTCAGCATTATTTAAATTTTAAATTTATTGCGGGGAAGGCCGACCATGGGATGGACACTTCCGAATATGACTCAGACGAGACAAAACTCAGTACCAGGTGAGGCACCCCAGAGAAGCGATGCTATCTCTTGTTGCCAGCGGGAACGCCACTTATGGGAAGGGGGAGGGAACGTGTGTAGGGGGCGTAGCCACTATTGAGCACGTGTGGAGAATGGGTCTGATTTGATGAACTAGACTGGGAACCAGGAGGAGACCAGCTGCCGGCGACGTGGTGGGAGATATCCAAACATCCACGCTTGAAAGTGATCCACCAAATGAGACCGGAATCTGTGGACAGCTTCAGGGAGGGTGGGGATGGATCCAGAAATTGCATCCAAGACAATCGTGTGGATCGTCCACATGGCGATTGCAACCACCAGAGCACGAAGGGAGGGTGGGAGGGGGAGGCCATTGATGAAGCAAACATATCTCTTGACAGACTGAAGGGATGTGTTTGATCCTGGCCTAGCAGACGTTGGACTTCGCGCCATATTACTTTAGAGGTGGGGCACTTCTCCAGGCGGTGAAACAGCGTTCCATACTGGCCACACACGACACAGGATGAGTGTAAAGCAATAGAGCGCTCAGCTGTACGATACACCTGCCTCAGGCAGCGCCACACATGGGAACGGACTTGAGGCTGCAACAGAGGATGGTGTGCATATTTCCAGATAGTCTTTTGGGTCTCAGTGGAATAAGGGATGTCCATCATGTCCAGGTAGTCCACCCTGGATAGGACTTGGGGTCGAATGGGGATCACGCCATCATGGATGGGTAGCCCCTGTACCTCTTGTGTGAACTGAGGAGAGGGGCGGCCTCTTCGGGTTGTATGTCCACTAATACGAATTCTCCACTCTGCGCTTCGCATGGAGAGTAGTATTTGTTTGTAGTGGGTTTTGGTCCCGTGAGGACCTGTGGCTGATGTGTGTGATGCGAGGTATTTTATCAGGGAGTGGGGTTTGATGGATTGTTGAGGCCCAAGGCTCGGGAGAAGTTGGAGCAGGCTGCGCGGGACCAGTGTTGGGATGGGAGTGTAGGAGCAGTGACAGCCGCAATCCAGGTGCCTAGGATCTTGGCGGCATGGGCTTTGAAGTCAAGTAGGCCCATGCCACCATGATGATGAGGGCCAAACATGACCTCTAGCCGTACTGGTGGAGGGCGGCCTGACCAAAGCCAACCTCGTAGCAAAGCATACAGGGATTTGAAGAAGCTTGGGGAGAAGGGGATGGCGTGGGCTCCAAACCAGACTTTGGATAGGAGCATAAAGTTGGCAAGAACAACCCTGCCAGTGAGGGTAGTAGGGTGGGCTCTGAGAGAGGCGATTCGCTTCGTCACGTTGTCCAGTATATGGCCCTCCATTACTGCTGACGCGTATCCTTCTGCCTCCAACCACACGCCCAGATGGCGTACCAGTCCTATGGTAGGTCGCGGCACAAAGGGGAGCACCAGTGGAGCGGTGTGTTTGAGTTAGTAAGGCGTGGACTTGGGCGAGCAGCTGGGCTGGGTTGGGAACTACTTGCTGGGGCCCAGCAGTTCTGAAACTGACCAAGGAGGATGATTTCAGTTTTGGAGGCGTTCAGTGCCACGTTGCTTACCCGGGAATATTCCTGGATGAGGGCTTCAAGCGTGCATGCATCTTTATTATTAGACACCCCCACCACGCAATCATCTGCAAATGCCATCATCTTGACTGGGGTTTGGCCTGGCACATGGACCCCAGTGAGTTGGGCATTCACATTTCGCAGTAGTGGGTCAAGGCTGAAGTTGTATAAGAGTGGGCTCAGGGGGTCCCCTTGTTGCAGGCCCCTTTGAGGATGGACTACTTCCGTTAGGAAACCTGGGCCGCGCACAGCCATTGTTGCAGATTCCGTGAGCAGCATCACCCAGTTAATGAAGCGGGGAGGTAGGCGGAATTGTTGGAGGCAGGCCCTAAGGTATTCCCAGTTTACTCTATCATAGGCCTTTTGTTGGTCCAAGAATACAAGTGCCCCAGAGGCTGTGGACTGACACACATTAGCCACAGAGTGCACGTTATCCCAAATTGACCTTCTGGGATGAAACTGAATTGTTCTGGAGAGATGGTGGCAGATGCTACAGTCCCTAAACGGTTAGCCATGATTTTTGTTAAAATTTTGGTGTCTGTGTTTGTTAGAGAAATGGGGTGCCAGTTGGCTAAGTCTAGCCTATCCCCTTTCTTGAAGAGTGTGACTGTAAAAGCCTCATGTCCTCCTGGTAGGAGGCGCATTTCCAACAGGCTTTGGTTGAGTGAGGCTAGCAGCAATGGGGATATGTATTTAAAATATTTTTTGTAGAACTCATATGGAATGCCATCTGGGCCTGGGCATTTTGGTTTGGCGCACCGCGAATGGTAGTCCATAATTCGTTCGGAGTAATTAAATTCATTATTTCCGGGTATTGGAAAATGGTGCAGATATGAGCTCTGTCGAGAAATTCCGCCATTTTGGCCAGCTGAATTGGTTCGGCTCAGTATAACTCAGAGTAATATCTTTGCATTTCAATTGCCACTTCGGCCAGTGTTTCCACAATAGAATTATCTGATCTTCGCACCTGTGTGCAGGCCACGCTCTGGCGTGGTGCAAAAATTTTTTTGAAGAAGTATGCGGTGCACTTGTCGCCTTTAGTGATGCGTGTGGCCCTGTATTGGACACAAACCCGATGTTTATGTTGCCTTTCAAGTGCGTTGAGGTGGGCTGCTGCCTCCACCCACTTCTGGCCCCATGCAGGGCTATATCCTGAGGCTGGAATGTTGGACTCCAAGTGGGCCAATTCTGCCAGCGCGCACGATATAACCGCCGATGTGGCTTGTGAGCATCTGGATGAGAGATGGCGATAGTGGCAGATGGTATCTTTTTTGAAAGTTGCCCATGTGGAAATGGGGTCCACGCAAAACGGTGCAACAAACAATTTTGCCAAAGTTGCCTCTTCCACCCACATGGAAAATCCTGGTGACGCAAGCTCTGGGGGGCAGATTTTGCACCAATGTGGGGCCTTTGCAACTGTGACGGGTAAGTGGTATGTTATCCAGACCAGTCAGTGGTCGGAGAATTCCATTTTTGTTGTTTTGAAGTGGGAGATGTGGGGTTGGAATTTCGCCGGTGCTAGAATAAGGTCAATGTGGGTCATGGACCTTAATTGGCCATTGTGGATGTGGGGACGCGTCATGTTTTTGAGCAGTGGGGCATGTCATGGCAGTGCATCCATTAACCCAAGGGTGGCTTTTAGAACGTGTAGTTCTATATGACCCTGTGGGGCGTGGGGTGAGGGCGGCCACCGGTCCGTTGGTGAGGTTAGCCAACAGTTCATGTCACCAATTAGGAAAGAATCGGGGGGTAGCGGGAGGGATTTGACCGACGAGAAAAATTCCTGACGCTCTTGTGCACCATTTGGGGCGTAAATGTTGATGATTGTGTGTGCAACATCGGCCCATGAGAAGGTGACAATGAGCACTCAGTCATTTAGGAATGTTTCTGAAGATGTAAATTTGAAAAAATTGTTTTTCTGAATTAGCACCCCACAGTGCTTCGACCAAAAGGATAGGGATGGTAGGAGCATTGTTTTCCAGGCATCCTCAGAACCTCATGGACAGTGGGTTTCCTGGATGGCCAGGATATCCATGGGTAAATTATTTTGTAAAAAACTCAGTTTCCTAGCCCAGGATGGGGAGGCCTTGAGTCCGGCGATATTCAGCATCCCTAGAGTGAAGGTTTCCCCCATCGCACCTTAGGTGTGAGGGGGTGGGCCCCCTGGCCCACCAGCCTCTTCCAGGTCCCCATGGGCTTTCACAGCAGCGCGGGTATTAGCAGCAATGCTATTGGGGTTTTTGTTAATTTTTGTGGAAAGAGTTGCGTTGGCTTTGGCCTTCACTTTTTGTTTTCCCGACGTCGGACTTATTTTTTGCGGTGCGGATAAGTTCGGTGCACCGTTGAGTGGGGCAAAAAAAAATTTTTCGGTTGGGATAGGTCCCAAGTCAGTTTCAACCAGGGCTTGGGTGCAGCGATTGGGTGAGATTGAATCTCCCATCGGATCCTCAGATTGAGTGGTCCATTCGGCTTGGGCCTCCCAATCTGATTGGGTGATGGATTCCCAAATTGCTTCCACCGCAAAGGTCTCCATGTCCTCCTGGTGTTGTGAGTGTGGGATGGTGGTGGTGACCTTGGCCGCTTCCTTGGCCGCAGTCCTATGGGCCTGCTTGGCCTTCTTCCGCTCCTGTGGGGAGATGGGCTTTACCAATAGGTAGCAGCCTTGTGCTCCCCATGGGAAAGCCTCTTTGGTGCTTGCAGTTGGTTCGTAGTGCGCCTCTCCGCTGGCCATGGCCGCCGAGGGGTGCTCTTGGAATGTAACACTCTCTTTAATGGGGCACGCATGTGCCTTATGGCTGAACGCGTCACAGTGGGTGCAAATGGGGGGTGCGCTGTCCACGGTTACCCGGAATGGGTGGGTGGTGTGCCCTGCGATGTCAATAAAGGTGGAGTGTGGGATCTGGGTTAGGTCCTTTGCGATCTCCTCAGTTGGGGTCAGAACTGTGATGGCTTTGCCGGTGCACAGGTGTGGTATCAGCGTGAAATGTTGCATTTCAAAAGATTGTATTTCACCATATATGGTGAGACCATCTTTCAGGTGTTGCTCCAAAATGTCACGTTTTACCGTAGTAGGCAAAAAAGTCAAACGTGAGGAAAATTTGGTTTGATTTTGTCCATCTGGTGCATTTAGTTTCGACGACCCATTGCCCTTTGGGGAGGTTGACCACTACGCGCACCGCTGCAGCCTCATCTGCTGCTATTTTGCTTTCAAAACCTAGGTCCAGCCAACCACACGACATGGAGTGAGGTACAATGTACACCGCGGTTGGGAAAATTTTGTGTACATCTTCACAAAATTTTTCCCATAGGGCCGTTTTTTGGATGTCCAGATACACACGGACTCCAAATTCCACCAATGAAAGTGGCTGGGAATGTGGCGTATTGATGTACTGGTTGCATTGTGCTTGCCACGCGAGTATCTCTGGGGAAATTGTGACCGCCGGTTTTTTTAGATTTTTTTCTATTCCGCCGGATTCTCCGGGGCGTTTTTGAACGTTAGAGGCCGCGGGCCTTCCGCCTGCTCCTCTTGCCTTGCTTGCCCAACTGCTCCCAGACATGGGCGCAGACTAATCCCCTCTATGAGATTATCAAACTAGATTTAGTCTTGAATTGAATGGGTTGCAAAAGTGTTTGCAACGAGAAAGAAAAGTCAAAATTCAGCATTATTAGTAGGAGTTACTTAGTGTTTAACAATTTAATACTATCATCATATTTAAATTTTATCCCAATGAAGCATAGTTTGGTAATTGGGACCATCTAGTACTAAAAAAAAAAGCATAGTTTAGTAAAATATTCATAGATACAAGGTAAAATTTTGAAATAAACATATTAGAAGTTTAAAGTTGAGGATTCATCCACACTAGGTCAAAACTTAACACTTTCATGGAGCCCCTGGCCTTACCTTTACTCCACATAAATAAGAGAAATGGGAGACACTGTACCATTTATGGTTACAAGAAACTTAACAAGTTGGTGAAAACAGCTCTATCATTCTTTAAATTAGTGATGCTTTACCCAAATTATCTGGCAAAACTTTGTTCAGCTGTGAAACTCATCAGAGGATACTGGCAGATAATTTTCTCCTCTCAAGAATCAATATATTTTTTTAATATGCACTTAGAGGCACTTTCACTCACTTTGTTATCTCAATGATTTGAAATATTCCAACATCCTTCCAGAAAGCAATGGATCACATCTTAAAATTTTCAGATGAGCCGCATATTTGTTTGTCTGTATGACATCATAATTTCTTATGTGATTACATCTAATATCTTGGTCATCTAAAACAGGTTTTACAATAATAAGGGAGATATATAAATATTAAACCCATAAAACTCAATCCTCTAAGATAAACTATATTTTAGGTCTCTCAATATCTTGTAAAGGCAATTATCCTTTGCACAATAAAATGGAGGTCATAACATATAAGCTAGCACCAAGAACCTAGGCAACACCTAAGTATTCCTGGGAATGATAATATAATAATATCATTTATCCCTTCTCTTTGCTTAGGATTAGTGAACCAATAATTTAATTTCTTATAGAAGGATATGCTTTTCCTATGAGATTGGAATAACAAACCATGCTTAAAAGCTTAAAATTTTTTAAAAGCAATACCATACTTATGCCATACAACTGTTAAAATAGGTTAATCAGATTATGGTTCCTTAATATCAGTTATCATAATGAATTAATTAGCACTGTTACAGATTGATTTTTCTAACTTAGAGTTTTTCAACTTTATCTAAATTTAAGGAATTCAATGGATTGCGTTTTGTTTTTTCTCATATAAATTAATCAGATTTGATCTTTTTAAGAAATTGGTAGATCCCAGTAGTTTTATTATATTTACGTCAAGAAACCTTTAAAATTGATTTACAAAGTTAAATTTACTTTGACATGGGTTTCAATCCCAATATAACTCTTTGAAATAAGCTCTTTCAAGATTCAGTGGTTTAAAAGGAATCAGGCTGAATTGCCAATAGTTTTAATACAATTTTATTTTTCAGTTCCATGTTGTGCTCCTCATTATATTTGATGGAGTTATATTTATGCAAAAGTCATGTTCAGAGTATTGGGGATGAACCCCAATAGAATCTGATATTCAAATATATTAATAATTCCCAATTGTATATTGCTAAGTATTTACAATCTGTTGTTACTGGTGAATGATACAGAGAGCTTAAGTGAGGATGTATTTATGAATTCTTGTGGTTTTAGCTGATGAATTTTAAGGTTGTAGACTAATCAATGTATTATGTCTTGTTCTATCATGAAATCTCATATAAACTTAGATAATGTGAAATCTATTTAGCTGGGTTAATCAGCTTTAAGTACTCCACCATTGATCTAAATAAAAATAACTTTTCACTAACTTTTTTAATGTGATTTTCTCCTGAAAATATTGAGTAGATGAAAATATCTCCAAAGGTTAGATGCTGGAAGAAGTACTTAGGGAGTTATCAGTGCTATCACTCCCCACCTAAAACTACAAGGAATCCTCATGTGGACGTACCTGACCACTATCTGGAGATGAGGGACCTAAGGAGATTAACATGAAGAACTGGGATCAATTGGTACAGAGTTGGGATGCTCAGCGTGAAATAACCAGATGGGCGTTGGAGCACCCAAATTGACCAGATAAGTGTTGGAGCACTTAGGTTGATGGGGTCAGATGGGTTGAAAGGGCCATCTCTTGCCGCTGATTCTTTTTTAATCAACTGAGGTTGAGGTTGTACGCTATGCTAATGTGGAGTTGCTGCTGTGAACCATGTAGCAGAAAGGTTACCTATGACGGCAGCGTAGCAAGGAGTCAACAGTAGTCATATAAGTGATCCTGGCACACTAGCCAAGTTCCAGAACCGTTAAAAAATGGTAAAATCTAACAACAAATACTATGAAAATGCATTGTTTTATTCATAGATGCGTTATATTTTCAATAGGACTAATATTAGCTCATCATGAAACAAATGGCTTAGACACCCTTTGTCATACTTCAGCAAAATCATGTCAAAGGCGGAAAGAAGATACATTGTCATGGAAAAGTAATGTTTTACTGTAAATATAGTAATGGAGCAATATAAGCCTTTTCCATATGGCAAACCTTTTATCTCATTTGTTATGAAAGTCCAAAAGGCTACTGGATCTTTGTTTGATTTTCACAACTTCAAAATAAATCATATATCATGAATCAATATAAACATAATGATCACCCTCTGCCTAATAAAACTCCATTTTCCAGTTGATTTTGATGAGAGAATATATCTTTTAATAATCAAAACTATTTATTAAAAAAATAATATTATTAGAAAGGATGTCCTAAATTATCATCCAGGATAAAGATCTTTTCTCATCCATGATACGTTGATCACATCAAAAAATACTATATAACATCCTATGGATATTCTTGGGCTAAATAAAAATTAATTTTCACTCAGTTCATTAATAACTTAACCTATTAAAGCAAGTTAATTTATTATTTATTTCTCAGATTTATTTTTTTGAAGTTTCTAGAGAACATAAACTAATAATCCTAATGGCTTCAAAGTACCTATATTTTTTAGTACAAAATCTATAGGTTACCTCATTCCAGGTTTACATTTAAGCACTGATGAAAACATAATTACAACAAAGGACAATTTTAGCAAGGTCTTGTCTTCTCTTGAAGATTCAGTGAGATTTACAGAATGGTTGAATAGCAATTAAAATATAATTACTGTTCCAATATTACCAATTTTCAATTTTTATACTTCAATAAACTTGTCCATTGATGGACCTGATAATTATATTTATCTAATTCATCTTCTTGTCAGGATATGGGGGAGCAACTCCAACCTAGACCATATTAAATCAGAGCCCTAAAGCCCCCCATTGAATTAATATGCCATTAAGGCCTTAATAAGATGTTGGGATTTATGCCCATATTCCTAGCTGACTAGATTTTAAGGATCACTAGGGGATAATTCCATAAAGCAAAGTGAATTGGATATTAGTTGACCCTGATTTTGGGGTAATAATGTTTGGGTGACCTTAAGTTATTTTCTTAGGTTGGATCTCATATGGATCAATCTGGATAAATGCTTAAGTTTTCATCGGGCAGAGTTGTTGATGAAATAGGGACATTTGATAGTTGATTAACTATCAGGTATACCGACATAGATTAGTCAGGCTTTATCACCAATCAATTAGGAATTTAGGGATCAAGTTGTGATGTGAGTGATGCTGCCTGTAACTAGCAAATCAATTAATTTATTTGCAACCTGTCTTAATGGGTAATAAACCCATTACCTAAGAAGGTCGCTTGCCAAATATGGTTGATTTTCTGGTATTGAGAAGAAAATGGTAGGGACACATTTTCTGACTCTTTCAATTTAGGTCTCAAGGATTTCCAACAACTGAATTCTAGCTAGGATGGGGAAGACCATTGTTGCTGAGACAAAGATGGGTAATTTAATGGCAACAGCTGCCGTTTCATTGGGATTTGCCAACTGAGGGTTGGGCGCCAAATTCTCAATATAAATTCCCTAAAGAATTCACTAATAAAAAAAGTAACTACCAGATTGCTTAAAACAGTAATTACCAGATCAATTACCAGGGTATTATCTTAGTATACTTTATCAGAATCCATTTCAAGTTTTATTCTTTCTCAGGGAAATTATTGCTGTGTGCTCTAATTGGGAGACTCTTTAGTATAAAGAGAAAGGATCTGAGCAGGGATCTAGAGCTGAATCAAATTGGGGATTGCTTCCAACTGTGTGTCACAAAGAGAATTATAAACAGGATTTTGAGCTTAGATCAAGTTAGGCAGTACCAGGGAATGAATCCCTATTCAGGACATCATAAATATTTCTTGAGTAAATACTAGCCAAGCGTTGGGCCAAATTCTAGTACTTCAAATCAACTATGGATAATAGTCTCCATACTATTATCAACAATTATATTTCACATCAAACAACGCGGAGGATTGCACAACAACTGAAACTGTGCAGTTAATTTATTTATAGGGGTTATTAACTGAGAATAATTGAAAAACGGTAAATTTTAACCTAAGGTAAAATAGGAAAAAAAGTTAATTAAGAAACGGTAATTTTTAAATATTTTCTTGAGGTTTTTATATGACCTCAAGGCTAGAATTGTGATTGGAAGGGGAGGATTAAGAATAGGAAAGTGTCAGCATTATAGCTAATGGCAAGCTAAATAAGGTTTATTAATAATAAAAAAGGGAGTAATTCATCCTCAGCATAACTAGCCAATGATACTGAAAGTGTAATTGATTGGGGTGTGAGTGTAGAGATGATAATTGCCATGACCTGATAGCTTTTGATCCTTGGTATTAGTCGCCAGTATCAAATCATTATTTAATTAAATATTATTGGGTTCAATCCCCAATACTTTGGATTGTGATCAATCCAAGTAGATGGGGAGCCCAATCTGACATTTTCTCATAGGCAAGTCGTAATCCCTATTCATGGCTTCCCCCTAATACAGGGAGAATCCTGACAGGACCTCCTCCAAGCCTTGGCTAAGGTAAGAGCCATAGTGAATTCAACAGCATGAGAGCCAGCGTTGTGAATGATACCCAGAATCAGAAAGAGGTCCTGGCATAAGTTCTGGTGCTGACGTTGGGAAGAGGTTCCAGCATTGGCACCAATCCAGAGTTGGGAAGAGGTCCCATCAAAGGGGATGACACATGGCATTAGTGCTGGAGCCAGCATTGGGAAAATGTCCTAGAATTGGGGGTTACACCTGGCACTGGCACTAGAGCCAGCATTTGGAAGAAGTATCAGCATCGGGATGACACCTGGCACTTTGACTAGGTCCTAGCATTGGCATAAGAGCTGGCATTGGGGATTGAACCCTGGTAATTTAGCTTATGGTGTTGGACCACTGGATCCTACGCTTTTGGGGGGCCCTTAGTAACCCCTCATCCTGGCTTGCCCACTTTGGGCAGCATCCAGGCTACCTGGGCTTGGCTGCTCAGTATTCAGAATCAGACCAGCCAGGGGGAACCCCAAAACGATTATATTGATTCCAACCTAGCTTGATCATCAAAACAGAGGATCAGGGGAAAGGCCAGATCATACCTCCTGGGTTGTTTAGGCCTAAGCGAGCCTCAGGTAAAAGGCCCTTGGCAGTGACCGCCCCTCCTATTTCTTTGGAGTTGGCCTTGTGGGGAACTTGGGGGCACCTTGCAGGGAGCACCAAATTGTTGCGACATGGAGAACAACTCCAACCTGGCCCATACTAAATCAGGGCCCCAAATTTCCCAGCAAGTTAGTAAACCATCAAAGCCTTAATAAGCTAAAGTAGGAAAGGAGATAGGCACGAGATGATAGATTTATTTAAATAAATGTCTTGAGGTATTTATAGGGCCTTGAAGCTATAGTTGGGATTGGGATGGGGAGGATTAGAATAGGAAAGTGTTGGCATTGATTGCCAATGGCGAGTTAAATATAAATAATAATATTGAAAAAGGGGAGTGGGACCATCCTGATCATAATTAGCCTGTGATTTTGAAAGGGTGATTGATTGGGCGTGAGCACTAAGATGGGATTTGTCATGACCTGATAGGTTTTGACATCCTTGGCACGAGTTGCCAGTGTCAAATTATTATTTAACTAGATATTATTTGGGTTGATCTCCAATACTTCGGATTGGGCTCAATCCAAGTTAATGAGGAGCTCAATATTGAATTCACCCATAGGTGAGTTGTGACCCCTAGTCAGGGCTTCCCCCAAATAAGGGAGAATCCCAACACTTCTTATTTAACTGCTACTTTTAATAAATTATAAGGCAAACTATCAAGGAGATCATTTTGACTAATTCCTGAGCTAATTTGTCTCTTCTACCTTGATGCATTACTTCTATTCTTCTATATTGGTCAGCGCTGAGGTGGGACTAGCTCAAAATGAGCATAATCTCTGACATCATGTGCATCCAAATATTTACCATTTGCTACATATTTAAGCTTATATCAACAGGAAATATAACGTAAATTCTCACCGGCCCAACAATTCCATTTGTAAAAGTTTAGTTTATATAAAACTGCCTCTGATTTTTGGAATACTAATTGTGAAGCAATTGTGGACAAAAGACATTTATAAAACAACAAAAAAAACGCAAATTTCTCAAATTAAAAACTTCCATGGTGCTGGATAATAATGGAAAGATTAACTCAGCAACTATATAGATTATTTCTTATATAATCAGAAAAAATTACTAATATCAATTTGTTTGCTTCCCGCCTTAACCAATTGGGAACTCAATTTGTCTTCTAGACTTCATTTAATGGATGATCATCTTAAACAATTTTTGTGCATCTTGTTAATACTATCACTAATAGGGAAGATCCATCTGGGTATAGGTCCTATCAGACCTCCTGGACTTCCTAGTTCCCCTTCCATGATTACTGAATCTTTAGGTATTAGGGGACCTATTGACGTCTAGTTCAGATGTCCTATGTCCTAAGCCCCTAGGACCATAAGATTCATCAAGTCCAACATCTAATTATGAAACAATTAATCATCTAATTCAATGAGTCAATCTATCAAAATTAAAAATATAGCAGATGATATTCTTTTGCTTTGGTTGCTCTATTTCTTAAAAATTTTTCCTAACTTACTAGTAGGGATTGAGAACGCTCATCTCTGTGAAAATAAAAAACTTTTTTATGAGACTCATTTTATTTCATCAAATGCCTCTATTAAAAGTATAAATGGTAATTTTGGGATACTCAAAAACAAGAAGAATGAGATATAATTAAGTTTAAAGTTTATATTCTCACACTTCTGTAGAAAGTGTAATCAGTAGGAACTTCTTTAATGGAGGACCTTAATAATTTATGGCAGCAAATTGACCGCCCTTATACTCTAGTCAATTTTTCTGAATATGAATCTTCTGAACTCAAATCAATGATCACTACATCTGTTCATGTATTGTACAGGGAACTTTCCATTTAAGCCCACCTTGAAGGATAATTACAATAATAGTGTTGAAAAATATTATCATTATGTAAAAATGAGCTAGCTATAACAGCGCTATTAATCATCAAAAAACACAGCATATCTCTTCCTGTTTTAAGGAATAGCTCTAGAAATTGATACCCTACCTGAAACCTGCACCTTTTAAGCTCAGGTTAAATCCACCCTCATCTATGAGTTTGGAAGTATGTAGCCCTTATATAAAAAATAAAGATTTCATGGGTATTCAGATTATTTGTAAATTAAACATTTATGAAATTTGCTAGAATTTTATCCTGATGCTGTGAACTTAGTAAAATGAAAAACAAATGTTGAATAATGACATTTCAGCTGTTTAATGGTTTACTTCACACAAACAACATCTGCTGCATTTCAAAGCGCTCAAGTAAATCTTCACTCAATTCTTGATATGAAGGAGGCCCTAATGGAAAGCCCTAATAGGTTAGTGAATCCTCCATATCATCTAAAAACCTATATATTTGCAATATCACCTAACAAGTCTAAGAGATCAAGGTCCGTGAACTAATTTTGGGTTATGAGGCCATGACAAAACATAATTCTGGAAAAACCGTATGATGAATTTGGAAAAAGAGAAGTCAGCATAGGGCCTGAGGACCCATGCTGAAAAACTTACCTTTCCACAATATCAAATTGGTAATTCCTTTTATACTTTTATGTGGTTTTGCTCCAGGTGACATTGATGTCGCTGAGGAGTTAGTTAATAATCTTACCTCATATCCTTCTGCTTTTTCTAATTCTTTGGTTACATCTATATAATCAATTCCACATTTTTGTAATAAGACAACTCAAGTCAAAGTTGAAAGCACAAAGTGAAAATTTAAGCTATCACTGATATGGGTTTCTGCTAATGTGATCTCAACCAGGTTTATGAAGAAGGTTATAAATTGTTAAAAACATAAATCATACCCAAGAATATGGGACTGCAAGACACTCTAATACCAAATATTTAGAGACCTATCTTCCATAACTATGCACTTTGATACTTTATTTGTGCCTGCCCTGCTGTTGTTCTTAACACTGATTGTTATTTCTTCTTCTGGGGACAAAGTTCCTGACTGAACTAATGCTATCATTAGTCATAAGATATTGATCTTACTTTAATCAACTATCTTGTTTTATAGCACTAACAAATTTAATACTGAAAAAGGGTTATTTAAACATTTTTTGTATTCTATTAAAATATTCACATTTTAAAACCTCACCAAATATTGTTATTGTGGCCAAAACTATTTTCCTTCCCATTCTGTATGTTCTAATGAAGGGATGCAAATTCTTCTAACATACACATAAATAATTATCTAAAGTCTCAAGCTATATATACAGGAATACAAGAAATAATAATTTAGGATATGTGCTAGAGATATTAAGTAATGTTATTTCTTTTTAATTTAGAGAATCTTCCATGCCCTGAGGTCCTTGATCTTAATTACAACGGAACTATAATTAATGTTATTAGCTAATAACTCTAATCAACTCATGAACTTATACCAAAATAAGTCATTGCTTATGTACACCCTTTTATTATAGAGGAGTTACTTTATGTTATTAAATGTGGAGAATTATGCAAATTATAATTGGAAGATAAATCATTCTAAAATACGTTTTGAAGCTGATTATAAAAAGTTTTCTATTCTGGAAAAGCTGTAAATGGATGAAGCGCTCATTGAAGGATATGACAATAACTTATCCAATGGAGTGAGAGATTTTAATATAAAAAAGAGAGTGCAACACAAATTTAAGACTGTAGATGCACCCCATATTCGAGCTTAATCTTAGTAAAAGTCAAAATAAAAGAGGGCTAAGTTTCTTTTGAATTAGACTGACTTTTGTAAATAACAATCAACCCCTTAACAAAGTCCTAAGTACTCTCCTTTGCTTTTATTTAATAAAATGAAGTGAATAGAGTCTTCATTGTTACTAAAGACTTAATGCCATTATAGAAGGATTCTTACCCATTGTTTTGTGTACAAGATTCTCTTCAGTTACCAACAGATTTCAGCCCTAGCTATGAATCTCGCTATTGTGTACTAGCAAGAAATTTGGCCCCAAACAGTTGCCAAAAATGTGCTCTAATTTCTAGTGAAGGACTGTCTAGACTGACCCAGATTCCGCAGGGCCTTTTCATGCCCCTGTTACTTTCCAAGGATCTGTGGATGGTAGATTTGAGGACTTAAAGCTTTCAAGTGTTCTTTTATTTGAATGATATACTGTATTTTCTCATACTTTTTATGATCATTTGGGTCACCTGAAATAGCCTTTAAATGAATTTATTGGGCCGCTAAATTAAAATCTTTAAAGTATCCCTTTTTAGGACTCAAATGGAGTTTTATGTCACAAGATCAACTGGGAAGGAATATTGCCCTGTCAACCAATCTCAGCGCTATCAGGGGCGTGCCTGTACCTATAAGTTTATTGGACATCCAGTTATATTTTGAATTTATGAAATTTTACTACCAATTGATACTCACTTTAATAATTTTTAGAACCTTTGTTTTATTAGGTACTTAAAAAGTCTTTTCTTTTGCAAAAATCTTAACATCAATTCTTTGACCTTTTATGACACACTTTATCTACTGCTCCCGTTTTAACTCATCCTGACTTCAATAAAACTTTTCTCTTACTTCCAGATGGTAGCAATATTTTAAAAGGAAGCTATAATTGCTCATTCAAATCTAATTCTGTATATTATTTTATCACTTATTTTACTAAAAAATATCAATAAGACTGAATACAGTTAATATTAAACCAAAAGGAAATGTCTCACTGTGTTATTAGCTAATCAATCTTTTGAAACTACCTCTACAGAAAGCATCCTATAATTATAAAAGTCATTCTTTATTAAACTGGCTGCAAAAAATGAAAGACAATAATGAGCGCTTGTCATTATTGTTTTAAACACCAAAACTATGATTTTCTTATTAAACACTGTGCCAGAGAAATACATCAAAATGCTGATAGTTTATATAGGTAACTTTTATAAACTCTGTTTAATGCCAAGAAAGTTTAAATTTGAGTCTATTGGTAGGCTCAAATCTTAAAAATAAAGAGACCAATGATCTTATTGACAGTTACAAGAGTTGACTAAGGACACTCAGATAAAAAATGGCTGCAGTACAGAAAACTAAGTAATAAGTGGTTGCTTTACATCCATCCCTTTACTAGGTCTGTTGCTGTAATGGTGACCATTAACATATTGTTCATAAAGGAACTAATAAGTCCCTCAATGGGTAAGGATCACTGATTCTGGTAAAATATGACATCAACCATACATAATATACCTGAATCATGTTTATTTTCCTAAACAAGGCCCCATTAAAGTCAAATTCCAACATAAATTTTTAAGTCCTACTAAAACGTTTTCTATTGTGAGTATAGACTTAGTCTTTCCTTTTCCTAGTATAATGTATGTTCAGTGGTATAGCGTCTTAGCAATTCACCATTTTTTATATGCATTAAAATCTTTTTGGTTTCAGTGGTTTTTTGCAAAAACTACTTTTTTCTTTTAAAATGTTACTCAATGACTTAATAGCCAAGAGTTTTACTAACTAAAAATGCGAAAATATTGTTTTTCAAGAATTTTCAGAAATTACTAAGTTAATGGACACTTATCAATCTTTCACTGCCCATATCATCATGCTACTAATGGAGCTGTCAAAAAAATGGTAATGGCACTTTGATCAAAAATTTAGAGAATGTTCTCTTCAGATCCTAGTAAGAGCAAAAATTTATCTACCAATTCTATATCAGCATATAGGGGCATCCATTATTTTTTTTAGTACTAGATGGTCCCAACCCAAGGGGGGGATTCATCGATGTGGGGCATCCATTATTGGATAATAAGTATGTCCCTTATAAGGCTCTTTAGGCATGATCCCTTTTTACCTTTGAGAGTACAACCCATTTCTAGTTCTTTTACTCTTTAACTCATCAAATTAGCAGTGTAAGATTATCAAATAAGTGTATATAATTTCAAGTATTGGCTTAAACTTCTCTTTCTTCCACCAATCTTTGAAAGGGGCTTTTAAATTCTCAAAGTTTGGCAAAACTCATTAATAATTGGTCGACTTTGTTTCATTCTATCACCATTGACCTGGAAGTCAGGCACATAAAATAATTCATATTAGTTGAGGCAATATTGTATTATATAAACTATGAATCAGAATCCCATTGCAGCTTTCAACATGGTAACTTTTATTATGTTGAGTACAGGCTGATCATCTAGTGATACAAGTTACCTAATCAGAATCTGGAGTGAAATCTTGTTAAAAACTCAGGAATTCTACAAATTTAATATTGATTTATTAAACTTTAATTATAATAGTAATTATTAATTTGACTCTTGCCATAATAATCTACCTCCTCCTATGAAAACTTTAATTCCCCAGGAGTGTCATGACAAGATTATATATTGAACATTAACATGTTTGATAAGAGCTATCATTAACAAAAACGTTTGTAATCTTTAATCAATAATATATTTTTTTTAGTACTAGATGGTCCTTTAATCAATAATATATTTCTTACTCATCAGTGATATGATAATCACGGCTAAAAAGCATATGACTTCCTATAAATATAACTTATTCTTAAATATTAATGTCATATTTTAATTTGTTTTAAATAAAATCCAGCTTAATGAGTTAAAGTCTTTATTGTTTATCTGTTGAAAATGTTTTTGGAAGAAAGTTGCTAATATGAGTTCTTTTACAACTTTGACGTCTTATTAGTACCTATATATTTTAATTCAGTGTAAATCCATTATCATTGACTAGTAAACTTTATTAAAAAGTGCTTAAGAATTGTTAGTATTTATTGGGCCAATTAGCCTAATGTTCGCTCAAATTACGCCATTTTTAAGATAAATTCTTTACATAAATATGGAACATAACATAAACGTTACAAGGTTTAACTATATTGCTAATGCTAAATTTATGGACAATGAAAAAGTGGAACAATTTTATGGTCTTAAGATTAATCTATATATATGAGAGGATAAAAAACCATAATAAGGATATTACAAAAAGGTTGTGAGAGATACAAGGATCTTGAAAGACTTCTTATACAAGGAAATAGTACTTATTGGCAAACCATATCTTAGACCATACAAATGATACCAGTCTTGTGGAAGCTCACTCCACTCTTAAACATAAAAGCTATTTTTTGTGAGCTGATTAAGGACTAATACTTTTTATAAGGAACAATGTAAACCATTATTAAAGTTATGGACGTCTGTTAAATTCTCAAGGAGCAGTTGCCATAGAAAGCAAGATATTAATAATAGCATATGACACCAGACAACCATTCATACTATTAGCTTTTATATTTAGGGACGCTTCTCCAAGGCACAGGTGGGAATCATTACATTCAAGCTGGTATAGAACATCTAACTATATGGATTATAGTGGTAGAAATAATGGTTCAAACTTAAAAGCTACAGAGACTTTCCTCCAACAAATTTTTCTTACATGTCATGGATGTCCTCAAGTCCTTCTTTGTGACAACATACAAGACTTATATCTCAAGACTTGAAGTCTTTGACACGTGATGGGATTTCACCAATTATTTTCAACTCCATACAACCCTTTCATGAAAGGACTCATAAACATGCAAATGGTATTTTAGTGGTCATACTACAATAATGGTAAAGAAGTTTTACTACAATGGATTAATATTTACCAAGTTTACTCATAGCTAATAATATAAACATTTGCCATGTTATTAACATTTAACCTCTCAAGGCTATTTATGGACGAGAACCTGGAATTCCAACCATAATCACAAAATAAGTCCTCATTTAGAATCAGAGAAATGAAAAATAGCCTTTTAAATCGTAGTTGAGATTATATACAGTGCGATATGATACCATGACCAAAAATGATAAGGCAGTCACCACTAAAGAACATAAAAATTTAGAGGAACAGCTGTGATCTGTTCAATTTCTGATTTATTATTACATTTGAAATATTTTGTTACCTCTAAAGTTGCAAACTAGGATATTTGAGATTGTCTTTAGTGTTACAACTAAATGGTTGAAGGAATACATAATAAAGTTCATGTTTGAGGGATTCATTACTAAATTAAAGTTTATGGGAGATTTTTATAGAGATACAATTAAGTGTTATTGAAGGGGGTGATGTCAGATAACTAAGACTGATAATTAGATAAGTTCATCGGATGTACTTAGTTATTATAATTACTTAATTAAGTTATGAAACTGAATAAAGATTATATCAATCTGAATCAGTTTATGCCATATAATAATCATCAAGTCCAGTTAGAAATAATCTTTTGGTATCTGTTGTTTTCTTTGAAGGTTGGGACCTTCAAAGGCTACTTGATTATTAGTCAAATGTAGCTCCACATAAATCTTTTATAAGTGCTTCTCCCTAAGGCAACCTCTCGATAGTAATACATCATTGAGATAATATCTGTTTGTGTTAAACAGGCAACATCTCTGTATTAAACATACAAAAATCTTTAATGTATTAAACTAGGCAAAATTGAAGATAATTTATTGATCATAAGTCAGAAAAATTATAGGTTTGCGCGAGAACAGGGATCACTTAGAATAAATTGTGTGAAAAAAATGGTATTGAGTCAAGTATGAAGATCTCTTGATCAGCGTGGCAGAATAGAAAGAATTTCTACGCATTTTGTCATTATTGGTCATGGCAGCAGTTTGCAATGACCTCCAAAAGGCAAGATTTTTGTTAGAGGAAATGGCCCTTTGTTAAATAGATCAGCAGATTTAGAATATTTCGAGGCTTGATCACTTTTTTTAGAAGTTTGTTATCCTTATTTTTTTTAGTACTAGATGGTCCCAACCCAAGGGGGGGATTCATCGATGTAGTTTGTTATCCTTATTGTTTTACTATCTTTTGAACCAGGGGAGCTTCATCAGTTATGGTATGAATTAGGCCGCATTCAATTCTCACCCATATCAGCTTGATTCCCATTATTGCTGATTTTCCCTTCCCAAGATCTTTCTAAGGACTTACATAACTCAGAGAAATCTAGCATGAACTTAATTCATGACAGAGCCAAATTTGACATAAGAAATTTAATATTCTAGCACTTGATGTTAGATCACTTGGTAATGGCCTGACTAAAGCATGTCAAGATTGTGAGTCCAACCTCTAGGTCAATGATAGTAGAGCATGATGAGGTCTCCTAACTGATATTCAGGAAGAGAATTTCTACACATTGCTTCAATCAGCTTCTCATTTGCTCATAGTCCCCATGGACTTAGTGGCTAAGCAAGTAGCCTAAACAATTCATTGGCCAGCTTCCCATTGCGAGATCAGTGGTGTCTGGTGTAGATGTTCTAATATGGTCTGTATGCCTGAGAGCAGAATAGGCTCTCATCTGTAAAAGGCTTAAAAGGGTGACATCTGAAAATTCTGATGATAAATAACATGGTACGCTAGTAAAGCCGCTGGAAGGTATTATTCCACCATGAAGGGTCAGATTGATCCATCTTGCAGAGGATGACGAAAAAGCATAGCATTCACTCATTCTATAGCTCCATTAATATTAGGATGGTAAGGTTCCATAAAGGAGTGATAGGTTCTCATCAGTGAATTGAGATAAGAGATTACTTGAGAAATTAAGTTGTTATCATTATTGGAGAAAAGTAATTTGGGACTATTGTGGCAAGTGAAGATTTCTTTTAGTAAAAAGAATGCTGTTACTTTGAAGGTGGGAGAAACAACAGAGATGGCATCAACCAAATTTTTTAAAGTGATCAACTAGTAAAATGATATAGCGTTGGCCATACATCACCATAGGCAAAGGGCTAATAACTTCGATGCTAACTGAGGCAAATGGTGCAGTAGGACCCATGACCTGGTGTTAAAATATCAGATTGGATGCTTCTGGTTAGTGCAAGTGAAGCAGGTATTGATGACGTCTTGGATAGTCTCAATCATCCACTCCCAATAACAAAGTTACTCAGTCATTGATGGGTCTTTTTTACCACCTCATGGCATATAGGCATATGTGCTTTCAGAGCAGACTTCATTTAGGTGGATGGTCAGACATATGGAAAGCCAGGATGTATTAAATTGCATATACAACAATCCATTTTAGTCTAAGTCTGCTTAGCCAATCTTTTCAATTGCTGTTAGACATTGTGGTTCTCATCTCAATTCCTCAGGTTTCCCAACAAGTTCAAAGATTCAGTACACTTCAGAATAATCAAGCAAAAATATGGGTAGCCACAATCCGTTGGCATTTTAATAGACCATTTCAGTGCGGTGGATAATTTTTAAAATGTAACTCTGGAATTTAAGTGCCCAATGGGCCACCCATACATTGGCAATTTTATCTATTGTAGCCACCATAGGGAGGCATGGTCTGCCACTATCTGAAGTGGTTCCCATACAGAAAAGGCAAATATGTTTAGTGGCCAACAAGACAGCTAGACACTCATGTTTAATTATTCTATAGTCTTTTTACCCAAAGTTAAAATCTTACTGAAGTATGCTATAGGGATAATTTGATTTACATCAATTTGGGTAAAAAAGCTACATAGCCACGTCGCTATCATCAGTAAAAGGATAAAAGGCTTGTCAAATATGGGGTTTACTGTCAGGATTCCTACTAAAATTGGAGATTTGGATGATGTAGATGACAGGAATCGAACCCAAGATGTCAGAGTAGCTGAAACCAGTATTAGTGATAATTCTTACCAAACTTCAAGCCCTAAAATTGGGGTTCAAACCCAATATATGAGGCAAATGTATCCCAATTAGGATATTATAAATAGATCTTGGTTAGTATGATGTAGATTGACCAAGCATAACTCCCATATAAACATAATTTTATATATAATTTACTCTTGCTTTTACTCAATTAAAAGTAGAAATTGGTCTACCACTAATTTAATTAGAGATGAATAAATGTTTGGGATTATGACTCCAGGGTCATTGACCTAAGTAAATATGTTCCAGATAAGGAAAGCAATTAACTACAATCCAGCACCCAGGAACTTCAGGTTTCTTATTTTTAAACTTAAGGGACATGTGGTCTTAAAACCCTTAGTCCTGACAAAAATTGGTGCTCTGCCAGGTTACCTTGAGTTAGGGTGCAACTACTATACAAATGAGTAATAACAATTCGGCATTAGATAACTCTCAGAGATCAAGAATGCCTTAACTTTGTGGCAAAATTACCCGCGGTGATATTTGGGATTAAACAAAGAATTTTTACCATTGAGCAACGCCAACTCAAACTTTGTGATTCTTCTACTTAACTATGAAAGTGAACTTTGGCAGTTAAACCCACTTGTTGCCACCAAATCATCCCTTTGTGCCGCCCATGATTGGGTAAATTTATTAATTGAAGATATCAACGACTTACAAAGTCACTTGGACGCTCTTCACCCTCACATAGCTCCCAGCTATAACAGTTCCTCTTCAGGTGAAAACGCACCCCCAAGTATCAATCCATGTAGTTTGACCATCAACCCCCCTGTGGCACATTCAAACCGTCTTTCAAAGAGTATGTCCCAGGTGAAGGGAGTATTTTCTCTTTTTTGTTATGAAATTGCCATGGAGGAAGCTACTGACACCCAGATGCTTAAACACCTACCCAACTGTTTTAGTCTCATAGCTCAAGACATTATGGTCTCCTATCTAATGCATTACTGGAGTTGGGATGATGCCAAGGCTGCTTTGCTTTGAGAATTTGGGAACGACTTAACTTTATACAACCAAAAGCAATCTTTTATGAGCATAATCCATAATGAGGGAAAGACTGTCATTGAGTTTGCTCATTGTTTTTACCTTGGGGCTCAGACGTTGGTTGCCAGAAGTTTTCTTACTTTAGCTGACACTATCACTGCTTTGTTTTCAGCATTTAAAACTTCCTAACATTCTACTCTATCTTAAAGCGGTAAAGTCTAATTAGACGTTTCTCCCTCATATTAAAGAAGCCATATTGGAGATTTCAACCAATCTAATCAAGCCACTGAGCCCCCTTACTTTAACAATACAAAGCCTTGGCCCCAAGTGTTAGCTGTTACACCACCCCAAGTCGCCTATCCCTAAATTATCCTGCATTTTTTACAAGAGAAACAACTATATGGTGGACACTTGTTGCATCTTTCTATGTAGGTCGTCATAATCCCAGTCTTATAGGGCAGGAGGCAATCTATGCTGACAATAATCAAGTGCCTCAAGACCCTTGTATTAGCTCTAATCCTAAACCCAGCACCTTAGGATGCTTTGTGTTAGTGGCGTCTGTAGAAGTAAACGTTCCCCTTTCTATCAAAGGAAATAAAAATCTTTAACTTTCCTATTTTCTATGTTGGTCAGTTACCCAATTAACTCTTGGAGGTAAGTTCCTCTATGGAAAGCCAAGCGCTGGCAGACAAAAACTTTAAAAGCATTTGACAGCCCTGAGCTTGGCAGCGGCAAAATCCTCTACTTGCTTCACTACAATTCACCCACAAAAGTTTAATAGATGTTGATTCTCCATTTGGCTCTTTGGAGATTTGAATGAAGTTAGTTGACCATAAGGTTAAAGCCTTGAGAGATTTGATACCGGCTTGCTGGTTACCGTTATACCCTCTTGACTTATCCAAAAAATAAAATAGATTTAGACTTGATTCATGACGCTGAATATGGGATGGCTGGTAGTTGGACAACTATAGCAATTGGGACATATTCTACCTTACTTCTAAGATTTAGAAGGCATTTAATTAATTCCCCTTCTATTGGATTAGAAAACCTTAATTATGAGCTTCTTATTGGAGATTACTGATGTGGAAGTTCAATTGCATCATCAATCATAAAGATTAGTAACTTTTCACTAGTTGTTTATTGGATCCCATCAATATTTTAACTCCCATTCAAGAGTAATGGATCCTTAAAAATTGAACCTGCATCCTGGAATATCTGTCCTCCATTAGTAAAGTTATATATCAAGTCTTAGGAGAAAAACTAAGCTACTCCCTGAGGCTGTGGACGCCAAAGATGGATCCCTCTATATACTCCCATCCTATTACAATACCCTCTGACTCAAAAGTAATTGTGGATATGGGTATCAAGATTTTTAACCCTCTTAATTAAATTTTGGAGCTAAGTGGACACCCAACCCTTCAATTAAAGAAGCATTGACCTGCCCAGGTACTTGGATCCTGCCTATGGAAAATCTATCTCTATCTTATTGGGGAATATAATGAACCAAACCATACAAGCCCCTTGACATGCCCATATTTCATACATTAAATTATGCTTAATTAAGAATATTGCCAATGTAAGTTGTTTTGGCTATTTACAATATTTGGGATTTAAACCCTTATCCAACATATCTTTGGTCAAAAGTAGAATTAGAAACAATCTCACCCTTAATAAACGCTGTAATGTTGAAGATCTCCTTGAGGAGTATTGTAATATTTATTTAATTATTTGAGGCAAACTGGACATTGGATTGACATTACTGAAAGAGAGAAAGAAAGAATTAACATGAAACCTGAGCAGGATCAACTCCATCAAAAAAAGTTCTCCACCTTCAGATCAGGAATCAGATTTTCTGGTTACTTCATGGGTAAGGTTTTCGTGATATTAGACCTAATAAATGTCAATAGCTTCCTTTGGCTGGAACCCCAATCAATGTGCAAAGGGTGGGGAACTAAACCCGCAACCTTCAGGTTGTTAGACGTATGCCCTACTGACTCACCTTCCACCCCCTATTGCAATATTATTTCCTCAGAACCAAGTGACTGCGGAAAAATATCCAGGGTTAATCACTGAATTGATACTGAGGCTCATTCTCCGTTCAAATCTCAGCCATATTGAAAATCTAAAGTTGAGGAAGCTCAAGTGGCCCTAGAGTTGTGGGAACTATTGGAATCCAGGCTACTCAAGCATTCTAAAAGACCATGGGCTTCACCACTCTTATTAATTTGGAAAAAAGATGATGGCCACCATGTTGTCATGGATTATTACGCCTTAATTCAATCACAAGAAAGGAAAGATATTTATTGCCATGTATAGATGACTCCTTATGCTTGATGTTGGGTTCCCACTACTTTTGGCTATGGATCTTGCCAGCAGGTATTGCTAAGTCAGTTTATTACTGATGAGAGAGGTAAAAAGAGTGCCCTCATCTCAATTGAAGGATAGTTTGAGCCCATTTAAATGCCTCAGAGGTTATGTAACGCCCCTGATACCTTCCAAAGCGCCATGAATGGACTTTTAGGTGATTTAGAACGATCTTATGTGGTAGTTTATCTTGCCAATAATACTGTTTTTTGAGAACCTTTACCAAACACATAGATCATCTCAGGCAATTTTACAGAAGCTGCGGTAAGCTTATCTAAATCTAAAGTCAACAAAATGCTCCTTCTTTCAGAAAGAAAATTATTTTCTAGGTCATAAGGTAGGCAAATCCGGAATATCCTCAATGGACAACAAGGTCCTGGCCAATTTCAAAATGGCCCCTTAAAATCATATGAGATGTACAAGTTTTATGGGATGTTGGGAAATTATTACCATTTTACCACTTTCCTGTCACCTCTGATCCTCTAATATTTTCTGAAGAAAGGGATACCCTTCCTTTGGAAAGAATAACAACATCAGGCCTTTGACCAGATAAATGTCTCTCTCCTCCATTATCCAGTACATATACATTCTAATTTTGGCAAACCAGCTCTTCTTTACTAATGCTAGCAATATAGCTGTTATAGCCACACTATTGAGCATGTCAAAAACTTAGTAGATCATCCTATTGCCTACTATAGTAAAACTATACCCAGAGCAGAACGCAACTATAGCATTACAGAACGCCTATTCTTAGTGGTACTACTCGGCTATTAAGCATTTCTGACCTTATTTATATGCTACATTTCACCATAATCAACGATAATGCTTTCTTGCAAAGGCTACAGCAAATGAAGGACCCTGATGGGAGGTTATTGGATGGGCATTAAAACTTCAAAAATACAACTTTTTATTCATCAACCTGGGCCGATACATTAAAATGCAAATTGCCTATCCCAGTGGTCATATTAACTTTAACTAACCCAGAAGAGGATTGACTGTACGACTTCTAACTCAATCACAACTATGGAAAAATGAATCTTCAACCCTTCAAAGTGAATTAGCAAAAAGATCGGCGAATTTTCAAGTCTAAAATGGCTAACTGTACAAATTCCTGCCCCAAAAAATGATTGCCCTATGTATGACCTTCAGCTCAAACTGACATCATATTGAGCTGAAGGTCATACATAGGGCAATCATTTTTTGGGGCAGGACATTGGCAAGCTAGCCATGATGAATTCGGAAGTCCTACCAGTGGCTCAAGACTAAATGCTTTTGGGAAGGAATGCTTTTTTCAATCCAGGATGTATAATTGTCCTGCCTGGTATGTAAAAGTTAAGCTGGACTAAATCTCTGATCTCAGCATTTAGTGGTTCCACCTTGCAAACCCTTCCATACTATTAACATTAATGTTGTGGGACCTCTCCCTCAAGCCTATAATGATCATTGGTTCCTCCTTTTAGCCATATATATTTTAACTAAGTGAATTGAAGCTATATCACTACTATCCTCATCAGAAAAAGCTACCTCCACATTCTTATATATTAAGATTATCACTCAGCATGGGTGCCCTAACATAATTCTCTAAAATAATGGTCAAAACTTCTGATTATTGCTGGTGAATGATTTAACTGAACTGATGGGATCTACCCAGCTATTTTCCACTCCATATCATCCTGCAACCAATGGAATATTAGAGCGGGCAAATGGTACCCTAACTGCCAACCTCCAGAAAATGGTTACAACTGACTCTCTTCACTGGCCTCAATATTTGTCTATTGCAATTCTGGCCTACAGAATATGCTATCACCAAATAGTTAAGATGTCACCTTTCCAGGCTTTGTATGGAAGAATACCCCAGTTGCCTTCTAAAGTGCAGGCCATGTTGGATCAAGCTTTACCTGATGTCACTGAAGTTACTATGTGAAGCATTGCCAATGAATAATCTCATCTAAGCTCTAGTTTTTGTGATCTTATCTACTACAACTAGTAGAGAAACAAGTTGATTTAATGACAAAAATGATCCTCTGCACACCTTCCATATGGGTGATTAAATCCTTTTCTATTACCACCAGTCGGGAGGTCATGATAATAAATTGGGCACCAACTGGTTGGGGCCCTACAAAGTCATTTATAGGCGGGGCAATAACACTAAATTTTGAGGTTATTCAGGATACTGTGGTAAATCGTGTACATAGTCATTTTCTCTGTCAATCCCCCCTACGCCAATATTTAGAGGAGGAAATTGTTGGGATTCCTACCAAAATTGGAGACTTGGATGAGGAAGATGACAGGAACCAAACCTGAGATGTCAATGTAGCTGAACCAGTATTGGGGATAATCACCCAAGAGATTCCAGCCCAAAAATTAGGTCCAAATCCAATTCATGAGGTGAATGAATCCAAATTAGATATGAAAAATAGATAATGGCTTTGTATTTGTGAAGACTGACCAAGCCTAAAACCCATATAACCATGTTATTTAAGAAATAAACTTCACTCTCTCTTTTACCCATTTTATG
Source organism: Massospora cicadina (assembly GCA_022478985.1). Classification (NCBI taxonomy): domain Eukaryota; kingdom Fungi; phylum Entomophthoromycota; class Entomophthoromycetes; order Entomophthorales; family Entomophthoraceae; genus Massospora; species Massospora cicadina. The sequence continues at coordinate 91,171 of JAKSZP010010609.1, read as the reverse complement.
TTTAAATTGGCCTACCACTATTTTAATTAGAGACAAAATAGTAATTTAGGATTATGATCAGGGACATTAACCCCAAGTAAAGACTTTCTGGATAAGGAAAGCAATTAACTACAATCAAGCACCCAGAAACTTTGCTTTCCAGGTTTTAAAAATTAAGGAACAAGTAATCTTCATTTCCCTTATTTCTGACATGTACCAACATAGGGTCTGTAGCAAGAACTTTCTTTAAAGCATCAAAGACCTGCTGTTAGTTTCTTTCCATTGGAACGGGATTATTTATGAAGCAAATATGTTAGCAGTTTGGAAAATTTGGAGAAATGAGGATAAATTTTCTGTAATAACTGATCATTTTGATTAAGACCTTTATCATTTAAACTTTTCAGTTGAGTCATATATGCAATAGCGATCACTTTGTCAGGTAATAGCAAGATTCCCTTTCAGGTAACCTTTTGCTTAAAGTATTCCATTTTGGTTTAAAAAAGGCAATTGGTGGGCTTCAACTTTAGTGAAGCAGAGCAAAGACATTCAAAAACTATCTTCATATGGGCCAGATGTTGATAAAAAGTATGGGAGAATATAGTCACTTCATCTAGCTAAACTATCACACATGCTATCTTCAATAACCCAGTAGGCAGTCCATTGCCCTTTGAAACGTGGCCAGAGCGTTGCATAGCCCTTGATGCATGCTAGTTGGCCTAAATACCCTTCACTATTATAAGGGCGCACTTCTCCCTATTATCTTATGCAAGCTCAATCTGCCAAACCCGCAGGTGAGATTCATTGCTGATAAAACTGAGACCCAGCTAAGAGATATAGTAATCTTTGATTTGGGGTAGGGGTAACTGTTTTTTTACGGGATGACAAACAGTCAGCATTAATCTATTACCAATCTATGCTCCAATAGTTTTTTCTCATAAACAGCAACGATGAACCCATAAACTTTGCGCTGGTTTTAGTAATCTAGCTTCAGGAGTTGCTTTAGTTCTTTTTTAACCTGGGCATCCTTGACCTTAGACTTCCAGTAGGGTCAAGCATGGATTGGAAGGCGCAGTTTGTAAGCACACTGTGCTTCACTCCCTTCATCAATCAAAAATTGTTAAGCCTGTAGAAAAATGTCAGAATACTCTTCAAAATAAAGCATCTACTTGTCGCTGTTGCTTAGAGGAGAGGGTTTCACTTATCTCTACTTTGATGCGAGTTATGTAGAATTTTCATCAATTTCTAAGTCATGTAAAGTTCCACACCTACAGATGGACTTAACTTGATCAGTGAGAAGAGCTTTAACATATGCAACATGTCAGTTCAAATTATTTGCATAGGCTGGTTGGTGAAGTTAACCATCAAAATAGTTTAGGGCCTCTAGTAAGCTGGATACAGCACCCCAGGGCAGGTAAGGGTTTCCATATGGCTGGATTGGTTTCACCACGATTTTTCAATAGTGGTTCAACGTTATGGTAATTTGGAGCCCAATGTCCACTAGAATCTGAGATTATAGAGTTATATGGTTATGCGGTTAATTGTATATACAGGTATCCCATCCTGGGCTTTGGCACGGGAAGGTGGCAATTTGGTCATCAGTCCAACTACTCAGTATTCTAGCTATGTGATGTAGGTTTGGTTTCCATTAAACAACTCCTAGGTTTTCTATTTCAAACTCGATATAGAGATCCTCTATGACCAGGAGGATGAGATACCCCAATATAGAAAGATATAAGTCCTTATGACTTATCTGGGTATCTAATTTAACCAAAATTGGTGCTTATGAGAAAGTCATATCATTGTTCTCAATCACTATAGCTGGGTCTGTCACTACCAGAGTTCCAAACCAAAGAGGCAGGGATGAGTATGCTCCAATAGAGAGAATCTGATGTGGTCCAGCGGTGTCATAATACAAAGTGTAGTTTTGATCCAGAGTACCTTTATCCTTTTCACTATTGGAAAGAAAGACATCAACTGAGGATCCAGATTTGACTACGGCCAAAATTTTCACTTCATGGATAATTACTTCAACTTGATTGACTTTAGTACCAAAATGGGAAATTGAGTAAATTGAATTCTTTAAAGGGAAGGTCAGAAAAGGGCGGAGAAAGAAGAAGATAAACCTTTATTTGAAATTGGATAGTCTATAGCATTCATTCATCAGGGTTGTATAGAAAGTTATATCCATCACGCGGAGCAGTAATAGATTGAGAGTGAGGAATGACATCATAAGAGAGGGTACCTAGTACCCTAAGAAGACTCCACTTTTCCTTCCTCGTTGGCTTTTTCGTCCAACAGGAGTCTCCTTGATGCTAAAAATTCCACAAAAAGAGCAGGAATACTGTGTGTTTAAATCTCTGGAAATTCAGAATTCATAAATGTTGAGGCTGGTTCCTGTAACGGATCATGATGCAATTGATCTTCACATTACTTTCTTAGGAAGGGCCTTGAATAGGAGAGAAGTGTCAGAGGATGATTTAAGGAAGTCAGAGTTCGTGGTGAGTTGATGGGGAGTTGTGCAATCAGGGGTGAGAAATTTTGACGTTCCAAGACTGAGATGCATCCAAGAAATATAACGTCAGGGTTACAAATAGCGTGGATGATGATCCAGTGGGATGTGAAATCTTTGCGAGTGATGCTTTGGATGGTGTTTGAGTTAGCCTAGCATAGAAGGCAGCTTATTACAATACTAGCAGAGTGCTATTTATTAGGGGATGGTTGGGGCTTGAATGGCTAGTTGCGTCTTTTAAGAAAAATCAGGAAATACAAATAGATCACTTGCTAACTTAAATCTTATTTTATTAAAATTATATTATCGTTCTAAAGTGATGAACATAACTAGTGAGCTTGGCGAGCTGTTGGCGTCATTTTAATTCCTCTCATGGAGCCAGACCCTGCTGTTGATGTTCAGCATAGTGAGAACTGTGGTGCGGGAATATGTGGCAACAATGAGGCATGGTGGGAGAGTTTGGGGATGGGCTTCTGCAGGCCTGTCCCTAGTTTGGTCAGCAACATGACTCTTATACCCAATTATTTCGTGGCATATTGGTTCAAGCCCGACCATTACATTAGATGCTTCTCAAATACATTTTTGTTGGTCTTGTGGGGGCCTAGAGAAGAGGTGGTGGCCCCAGGAGGTAAAAATTGTATTGCCATGTCTTGACAGTTGTGATGGTGAGTTTCTGATTAACATTTATGAAAAGAGAGGTGGATTGGGTATGTGGTGCGAGACCCATAGTTGTTATGGAGAGTCATGTAATACCTAAATCTCCAAAAGATCAGGCAGCATTGGCCATGGAAGTTTTGATATATTAATCAGGTGGTGTCATGAGTTAATTTCAGGCGCAGTTAGCTCAAATGACAGGAGGAGTTTCCCCTTTCTTGCTGAAAATTGCACAAATTGTTGAGGAATTAACATCAGACCTGGCGGGGTGGGTACAAGAACTGATTGAGGAGCAAGGTCGTTTTCCAAGTTCCATGAATTTGTGTAGATTGGATCAATAGGGCCACCTGTCCAGATGAGGCGCAGGACGAGGCGTGGTCAGCTTTGTTGACAGTGAGCCAGGGACATGGACCAGTTGAAGGATATGTTGGATGTTTTGACCTTTAGCAAAAGCAGCATGAGTGTTGGATTTATAATTATCGCAAATGTTTTTACAGGGGCTGCAAGCAGATATGTTGGCAACTATGGCAGCTGCCAAAGTTCAGGGTACGTTGGAGGTGGAAATCGCAATGGCAGTACAGGTTGAGAAACAATTGGCCTTGCACAAAACTTGTGGGATGATTCTATGTCTCCAGGAAGGGGCCAGTCGCCTGCAGTAGTTCGTAGAGGTCTAGAAGGTTGTCAGGGATCACCCAGAAACTTTGGAAATATTCATGGAGGGTTCCACCAGGGAAACGCTGAGGAGTCAGGAAGAACCTGAGGTTAGGGACGCGGGAAGGATAATGGTCCCAGACCTACCTTACCTACGGATTTGCAATCTGATAATTCTTTGAAAATTAAATTTGCTTCTTCGCTTAAAACTTTTTTATTTATTCCAGCGGAGTTATATTTGCAAGGTCAGATGGAGAAGGTGTTGGCCCTGGTGGATACAGTGGCTGAAGAAAACTATGTGGAGTTCGCCCTGGAAAAAAGTTTGAAGTTAGAAATTCAGAAGGGTCCTTAGGTGGTGTTTGCCAATGTATAAAGGAGGGCTCCCTCATGACGTTTGGAGCCTTGGGTAGTTGTCTGGCAGAACCCGTTTTGGTATAAAGAGAGTTTCTGTGCAATCAGGAATCTGGCCCATCCTGTGGTATTGGGGTGCAATGGTGGCATCAGTTCCAGCTCCATGTTGATTTTCCTTTTAATACAATTACTTTGAATCCTCAGTCAGGGCCTTGGATGAGGTGGAAGATGGAGGTTGGAAATGATATTCCAATTAGATTCAGAAATATGGGATGAATGCAGGAGGAAGAGTTAACACCAAATATTGTGACTTTGTGAGGGTTATTGGTTCTATAGGGAACTTGCATTTTCCCCTACTGGCTCTTTTGCATTTTCATTCTAGTTTAAGAAAGGGTTAAGCTTCACTGTGGATGTCTGGTATACCCTCTTAACCAATGATCAAAAGGAGCATTGGAGGGCCTTGTGAAAATAATGTTGGAAAAAGGATTAATTGCGCCTTCTAAGTCACCAGTTGTAATTCCTGTATTACTGGTGCCAAAAGCAAATAGCAAATTACGCCCATGCATGGATTTCTAATGCCTGAACATGGTCACTGATACTGATCCATATCCGATGCCTTTGTTGGGGGATATTCTCCCAATGGTTACCAATTGCACCATTTTTACAAAGTTATATCTCGAAGATGCATTAAATCAGGTACTGGTGAGATCTGAACATCAAAAAAACACCACGTTTAAGTGTCACTTGGGGGTGTTCCAATATCGCATGACGCCGTTTGGCCTTAGAAATGCCCCAGTGGTGCATCAGATTATCAATCATGTCCTTGTAGGGATGATCAGTCAATGCTTTGCCACCTATATATATGATATCTTGGTGTTTTCACAATCCTAAGAGTATCATGTTTGAGATGTCTTGGAAGTTTTGGGGCAATGGGCTGATTGGGTCTAAGATTGAAACCTTCCAAGTGTGAATTCAATTGAAGTTTGGTGTCGTTCCTAGGCAATGGGATATTCCAGAATGAATTAGGGATATGTCAGGATAAACTGCTCATGGTATGAGAATGGAAGGCCCCTACTGATCAAATGGGGGTGCAGAGTTTTTTTGGACATTTGACTTTCTATGATGGTTTATGAGAAAACTATCCCAAATAGCCTTACCTCTTAAGCGTCTAACGCAGGATATTTCATTCCTGTGGTGAAGAAAAGAGGAGCAGGAATTCTATTTATTAAAGAATAAGTTACTTATGGCGCCTGTCTTGGCCTATCCAGATCCTGGGAAGCCATTCATGTTTGAAACCAACGCTTCAAACTATGCTGTAGATGCGGTGTTACTAAAGGAGGCATAAGACAAGCTCAAACACTCCATGTGTTATTTTAACCGCAAGATGATCACCACCAAAAATGATTATCTATATATGATAAGGAACTGCTGGCGGTGATGGTGGCCTTGCGGTAATGGCAGCATCACCTTCTCTATGCCTGACACCACTTTGTTGTTTTAACAGACCAAGAGCATTAGATGTTATCAGGAATCAAGGAAGATGAACTAGAGGCAAGACAGATGGAATGTTGAGCTAGTCTATAAAAATATTATGGGTAGAATACAGGCAGGTTCAACAAATATTCTAGCAGACTGGTTGAGTTCAGAAGAAGGCTTAGCTTATAAGAAGGATGTTTTGGAGGAAATTAATGCAGTAACAATGTTCCAAACAGATCAATTTGCGATGGTTGAGGGTGGGGGGAGTGAGTTGGGGGAGGAATCCCACTGGAAGCAAATAAGGCCAGAAAGTGGATGGTGATTAAAGGATGAGATGGAGAAAGAACAGCCACACAGGCGCCATAGATCCTTCATGAAGAGGCGTGGGGTATTATACCACAATTCTCACATATGGGTGCCCAACTTATCTGTCAGCACTACAATTCTCTAGACTGGTGTTGAGGTTGGAAGGTGGCTCAAAGCTGCTAATTTGCAGAAAAAGGTCGAGAAGGAAGCGGAAAGCAGGGTAAGTTATAGCATACTTTATTAGGCTTAGAAGGATTCGATATATATAGGGTATGTTGGGACTAGGTGCCTTTGGGATTGTTGGGGCCTCATCCATTCAGGATCTTTACTGAACTTCCAGAATGGCCTCCTCATGGGCATCCTAAATGGATGGCGTTGCTCACCTGACTGAATGTGTGGAAATGCCACCCCATGTGACTCAGGAATAGGGGAGGAGGATCCTGAAATTAATTTAGCTTGGACAGGTTCAATGACTGATTCAGCATGGCCTGATTTGGAAGGGGGGAATTCAATTCTATTATTATCTCGAATTCTGACAACGCCCCCCTCAAGATCCTGTCAGAGGGGGGGATACGGCCGCAGGAACTGACCATGCACCCAATTTACTACAGTCCCTTAGTTGATGTCAGCAATGGAGTACTCATACTTCACCCTATTAATGACTTTATAAGGTCCAGAACAAAGTACGTCTAGCTTGTTCTGTCAGCCTCCAGGTCAATGGTGATAAAAGAGAATAAGGTCACCTAATTTAAAATCTGGTAAGGAGGGTCATCCAAGATTAGATTGAGATGTCTCTCTTCCAGTGGTGGTGATAATGCCATGAGTGGCTTGGGCTTGAAGCCAGACAATTTTTATTATCTAGAGCCCTCATAGCTAATTTGGAGTTCTCAGGGGAAAAGTCTCAGGCATTGACTGGACGCTACTTGGCAGCTGAGGTGCCCGCTCATATAGGGCTTTGAATGGGGACATCTTGATAACACGGTGATAGCTTACTCAGTAGGCAAGCAAGTCGCTGGGTAGATAATGGTTCCAACGAGAAGGGTCTAAGGCAGCTAATTTTTGAAGAATGGAAATAAGAGTTGCATTAGCCAGTTCAACCGCCCCATTAGTGGAGGGGTGGTAAGGTGATGCGAAACTCTGGGCAGTGCCTAATAGCGAGGTAAGTTCTTGCACTAACTGTGAGGTGAAGTTTAGTCCATTGTCTGAAAGTAAGGTTTGGGGGCACCCATTCTGGGTGGTAATGGATCGAATGAGGAAAAGGGCGGTAGCTTTAGCAGTAGCAGCCAGGACTAAAATTGTTTCAACCCATTTGGTTAGATGGTCCACGGCTAGGATAACATATTTATGGCCATGCAGCCCAGTGAGAAGTGGGCCCACCACATCAATGCTTACCACATTGAAGGGGCCAGTTGGGTAACAAAGTGTTGGTTTCAGGGGTTGGCTCAGTCTTGCAATCAGCAATCCATGCATGCTTCCAGGACCTCTTGGATAGTCTCTATCATGTGGTCCCAGTAGAATCGTGATTTCAACCACTCGTGAGTCTTTTTGATGGCCCATGTCCCATGGCGGAATGGCCTTCTAGTTTAACATCAGTTCTGGAGGAGAGGCAGATATAAGGGAGCCACTTCTTGTTGACCTTCTTGTAAAGCAGCCCATCATTGATTTGTGTGTCACAAGTCATCCTTTGTAGTTCATCTTGGACCTCTGGGGTTTCCAACTTCCACTGCTCAGGTCAGCCTATTAGATCATATAGCCAGTACTCCTAGGGGGTCAATGCTGCTAGTACTGGCATCCCTGAGAGGCCATCAGCATTCTGGTAAATTTTGCCTGCGCAGTGGATGATGGTGAATACGTAGCCTTTGCAGTCGTATAGCCCATCTGGCTAGCTGACCATTGGGGTCCTTCATTTGTTGAAGCCACTGGAGCGAGGAGTGGTCTGTAATAATAGTAAAATGGGTACCATAGAGGTAAGGCCAAAAATGTTTGATGGCCAGTAGTATGGCTAGACATTCCCTCTCGGTGACACTGTAGTTCTGCTCAGCTTTATTTAGCGTCTTACTAAAGTAGGCCACGGGGTGGTCGACCTTGTTTTCATCATGTTGGGCCAGGATAGCCCTGACGGTGATGTTGCTCACATCTATGAACAACAAGAAGGGCTGGTCAAAGTGAGGGTGAACTAGAACGGGTTTAGTACATAGAGCGGTTCTCAAAGCATTAAAATCATGTTCTTGTTCAGGCCGCCACTCAAATGGCACATTTTTCTGTATGAGGAAAAACAGCAGCTCCGTGAGGTTGACAAACCGGGGAATAAACTGACAATAATAGCCCACCATGCTGAGGAATACCTTGATATCCCTTAAGCTTTGGGGTCCTGACATCTTTTCTATGGCGGCAATTTTGTTAGGTATAGGCCAAATGCCGCCCTTAAAGACGTTGTGCCCCAGGAAAACTAATTCAGACTGAAAGAAGGAGCACTTCAAGGGTTTCAGCTTTATGAAGGCCCTTCATAGCTGATTGAAGACTTCCCATAGATGCTCGAGGTGCCCATTAAAGTTTTGAGAGAAAATGGTAATGTCATCTAGATAAACAAGGACGCAGGAAAGCTTCAAGTCCCCAAGGGTCCCATCCATGGCATGTTGGAAAGTGGCTGGGGCGTTACAAAGGCCTTGGGGCATCCTGGTGGGCTTGAATAGTCCCTCATTGGTAATGAGCGCACACTTGGCTCAGTCTTTAGGGGTGAACTCAACCTGCCAATATCTTCTGGCAAGGTCCATGGCGGAAAAGTATTGGGATCCTGCAAGCAGTTAAAGGGAATCATCGATTCAAGGTAAAGGATAACTGTCCTTTTTAATGATGAGGTTAAGTCATCAATAATCCATCACCACCTGATGGCTGTCATCCTTCTTCCAAACCAGCAGAAGAGGAGAGGCCCAAGGGCTGCATGAGGGCACCAGGAGTCCGGCGTCAAGTAGTTGTTTTAGCTCAATGGTCACCTGGGCCTCCTCAACCTTGCTCTTTTGGTAAGGTCAGGACTGGAAGGGAGGAGCATCCCCAGTTTCTACATGATGGAGGACCCCATTCATTCTTCTGAAGTCATAGGTTGAGGTCGAGAATAGGTCACTATATTCTTCCAACAACGCTAGGACCTTTTGCTGTTGGTCATCTGAGAGGTCTTTACTGATATTATTATCAACCAGATTAACTGGTGGTGGAGCTTCTAAGCCAAAGTCTCTCAAGTCCCCAAAGTTTCAGACGTCAGCAATAGCTTCCATCTGTAGTAGGCGGACATAGGCGGCAGGGCTGTTTGGACCTTTTATTTTGGGTTTATCAGTAAGGTTGGCCAACAGCACTGATATTGATCTGAAAAGGCTGGATCTAGAGTCCCTGGACAAGTTAGCACCTCCTTTGGGGGTGGGTTGTCTAGGCCTCGGACCTCTAGCAGGTATCCAGAGGGGATGTTGACATAGACCTGGTTATCAGCAATGACCTGAGATTTTGGGGAATGGTAGTTGCCTTAGATAAGTAAATTGGCATGCCTTCTTGCCCATCAACAGCAGGAGGAGGCAGTCAGACTTGGGAACCCCTAATATGATATTTGAGTCAATTAATTCAGCTTTCACTCTCTAGCAGACAAGCCTGGGCATTAACCTCAGTTTTGGAGTCATGGGGGGTCTCAAAAATAAGCGGCATATGATGACCAAGTAAGGATAGATAGTCGCCTTCATAGTGGAGCACTGCCAAATAGTCTCGAAGAAATTGAGCCCCAAGGAGCAGGTCATAGCTATGGTTATCCAGAGCAATGGCAGGCGTGTCTAAAGCGAGCTTCCCAAATCATATTGATAAAGAGGAATAAGCCCCTATGGATTGTGTGCACTGGGGGCCAGCCGTGCCATACTCCATATAGTGTGGCATATTGGGAGCGATCTTGATGCATTTCATCAACTTAGAGGATATGACATTTATGGGGGAGCCACTGTCGACTATGGCATGGACCAGTATCTTATGAACTTGAACTGTGACTTGGGTGACCAGGATTCCAAACTGGGGCGGCAGAGTGAGGAACATGGGAGTGTCATCAGAATAAGAGTAAGCAGTATCAATTTTTTTTTATCATTAGATATCAAAACTTCTTCTCCAGATGTTGTAGCTCCTGGTTTTTTTATGATTGCGGAGGATTCTTAAGGCTGGGTGGTGTCGTCAGCATGAAGTGCCTCATCCTTCATGCTGACTGCCCTTTTCCCGCCTCCTTGGCAAGTCGTTTCTAGCATTTCTTGGCGCTGTGTCTGGAACCATTACAGGAAGTGCTCTGGATCGAGATTTTTGATTTTTGACCACATGGACTCTAGGACGGTTAGAGGGGCCAGTGGAGGTAGCCTTAAAGTGTAAAGTCGACATAGGGATCTCATTAAGGGCCTCTTTAATTTCTTAGATGCAGGTAACCCATTCTTATGGCTGATCATATACATCTGGACCTCAGGGTAGGATCCCAACGCATAAATGACAGCGGTAATAGTGTCATCCAGGGTGATACGATTTGTGGTGACCAAGGGTTGAGCTTGGGCATAAAAGCGGCAGGCGAACTCTGTGGGGCTTTCTCCTTTGTTTAATCAGATACCCATGAAAGCCTGTTTTTAATTGCTAAGGTTTGGTTGCTACCAAACTCTTGGATTAAGCCGTGCAGACCTGATCCCAAGTTGTGCACTCCTTCAAATGTGGAGTCATGATTTCCTGGGCAGTACTATCTAGGCAGGAGTGGATATGTTTTACCTTCTACCAATGGTGGCCTCCTCCATGAAGCTTTTGTAAGCGTACAGGAAGGATGCAATGCTCTCTTTGCCAGGAACGAACCTTTCTTTAAAACTAGGTTTAAAGTTAGTTACCAGAGGAGCGGAGAGGGTGTTAACACCAGGGATAGGTGTTGGCTCTGAAACCTCAGTTTCCACATAGTCGCAGGGGCCCTGTTGGTCTAGCCAGCATCGTAGGCTTTAAGCTCCTCCTGGAAATCGTCCCAATTTTGGTTGAGGGAGGAAACAGAAACCTTGTCCACGACTTGCTCTTTTAGAGATTGTATGTCAGCACACTGGCAGTGAAACTGGTCTTTGAGGGTGGTCAGGTGGGTCTTGAACCCTTGACAAGTTTGCTCCAGCTGAGAGATGCGGGCATTGGTGAGCTCAACAAAAATTCTTAAGTTGCCACTTCGTCTGACAGGGCATCTAGGGAGATTCTAGGGTCAAGAGGGAAACTATCTGTTCGGAGTCTACATTCTTTTAGCTACATTTTGAATTTGTTCACATAAAACAGCCAAGGCTGTCATCACATCCTTCCGCTAAGGGTCCTCATGGCCAGCAACGGTGGGATCTGAGGGACCTGGGGGCCCAGGGGGTCCACGGGGACCCTCTGGCCCTTCAGGCCCCCGAGGCCCTTCAGGACCTTCACCCCTATATGGGTAGTCGCGGGAGGCCAGCTCCCAATAGTGTTGTTGTAGGGTCCCAACCAGATCCTTGACTTTGAGGAGGTATCGATTCCAAGCTGTTTCAAAGTGTTGGATGTTCTGACGCAGATCATCCTCAAGATACTTGGAGATCCTATGATCTAACACCATTACCTGATCTTGAACTTAATTAATAAGCCATCAATTACCAATTATGGCATCATGATTGTCATGAACAAAGGAGGAGGCTGCATTATAAACTTGATGAGATGGGTGTGTAGGGCCTGGGAGAGCCTCAGCTGGCGCGCGACTTCTTGGTAATGCAACCCAACCAGTTGGAGTAGGTGATGGATGGTGAGGTGAACAAAATGGCGGAGGTAACGTTTGGGGCCCAATGTGAGTTCTGTTGGCAGCAGCTGGGCTGAGCCGTAAAGGTCCCACATGGTAGAGGGAATGGCGGAGGCGCGGGAATGACTAGTGCTGGCACCCACAGAGTAGATACCATTTATTAGCTGTGGGATTACCTTTTTAAGGTTTTTGTATTGAAGTTGGTACTGAATTCCATGAATAGAAGGCAGGGTGAACTGGAAAGTGGCTCGAAATTCTAATATTTCAGCTTAAGCAGTTCGGTATTGCATGCCAAGAGGCACTAACCTATTGGGCAACGCTTCTTGACTGACCAGCAGTTTATTCTTCTAGATTTCTAGTTTTTTTATCTTGATAGACATTTTCACTTGGGACATCTCGGAGCCCCCTGTAGTGAGCACCACTCTTTTTGGTGCTATAGTTCTCTAGACTGGCGCCAAGGTCCAAAGATGGCTCAAAGCTGCTAATTTGCAGAAAAAGGTCGAGAAGGAAGCGGAAAGCTGATTAAGTTATAGGATACTTTATTAGGCTTAGAAGGATTTAACTTTTTATAGGGTGTGTTGGGACTTGGTGCCTTTGGGATTGTTGGGGCCTCATCCATTCAGGATCTTTACTGATTTTCCAGAATGGCCTCCTCATGGGCATTCTAAATGGATGGTGTTGCTCACCTGACTGAATGGTGTAAATGCCGCCCCACGTGACTCAGGAATAGGGAGGAGGATCCTGAAATTGATTTAGCTCAGTTAGGTTTGACAACTAATTTGGCACAGCCTGATTTGGAAGGGGGTAATTTGATTTAATTATTATCTCAAATTCCAACACTATCGTTACAGTGGGAAGTAATTTGGGTCTCTCATGATCATTCGTTGGCAGGTCATATGGGAGCAGAGAAGATGGTGGAGTTGTTGTGATGGGATTATTCATGGCTGGTCCTGCATAAGGATGTTAAGAAGTATGTGAGTGAAGTCTGATATTTGCAAAATTGAAACCCTCAAGGGAACCTCCATTAAGTAAGTTAAAACCACTGCAGATACCATGTGCACCATGGAGTTCAATTAGCATTTATTTTATAATGGGTCTCCAAAGGTGTAGGGGCAGGATGAAGTTATTGTGGTTATGAAAGATTGACCAAATATGCCAAATTTTTCCCATGTACAAGGAGTTTTCGGCAAAGGATGTAGTAAGGATCTTTATGAAGTATTCTCCTAGCATGAATTATCTGAGGAAATTATTTTGGACCGTGGTCCACAGTTTATCTCTAAATTCTAGTTGAGTTTGCTGGGAAATTTGAAAATCAGGCCTGGTTGGTCCTCAGCGTACCATCCCCAATATGACGGACAGACAGAGAGGGTAAATCAGATACTTGAGCAGTATCTCCGGTGTTACATCTCTGATTATCAGGATGACTGGGTTCCATGGATTTGGTTGGCCCAATTCGCTTATAACAATCATTGTTAATCACAATGGGAATGACTCCATTTTTCAGAATCATGGTCTAAATCCCAGATTGGATGGGGGATCCTTGGGTGGAGTGTGTCAGGGGGTGGATGAGATGGGTGTACCATGGCAGATATTGGGAAGAAACTATGAGGAATTTTTGAACAAGCAGTTGCTCAGAAGAAGCATCAGTCAGATTGACGAAGAGTGCCAAACCCAGAGTTTGAGCCTGGGGACTGGGTATTGGTGGCAGCTAAGAACTATGCTGTTCCAGTTAAGAGTCATAAGCTAGGACTGAAGTTTTTGGGCCCATACCAGATATTTGAGCCATTGATTATGTTGCTTTTGAATTGAGAATGCCAGAAGGTTTTAAGGATCATCTGGTGATTCATTCTTCCCAATTACGGGTGTTCAAAGAAAAGGGTCTGGATTGACAAGGACTGTTAAACCCTAGGGAAGGGGATGTTCAGGAATATGAGGTGGAACATATATTATATTTGAGATGGGTGAAGGGCCAGCAGCAATTTCTGGTGAAGTGGAAAGGTTATCCAGTGGAGGAGGTGACGTGGCAGACAAAGGAAGACTGCGTGCAATGCTTGGGGAAGGTCCAGGAGTTTTAGGCCTCACAAGGGAGTGATGTAAAGGATGAGGCAACACTTGATCTGCACTTTGCTTCGGATTAGGCAGCACTTGATAAATAAATTGCTTCAATAGGAAGGGCCTTGAATAGAAGAAAAGTGTCAGAGGATGATTCAAGGAAGTTGGAGTTGGTGGTGAGTCTGATGGGGAGTTGTGCAATCAAGGGTGAGAGATTTGACGTTCTGAGACTGAGATGCATCTGAGAAATATAACGTCAGGGTTACAAATAGCGTGGATGATGATCCAGTGGGATGTGAAATCTTTGCGAGTGATGTTTTGGATTGTGTTTGAGAAAGCCTAGCATAGTAGGGAGCTTATTACAAGCCTAGCAGAGTGCTATATATTAGGGGATGGTTGGGGCCTGAATGGCCAGTTGCGTCTTCTAAGAAGCAATAGGAAATACAAATAGATCACTTGCTAACTTAAATATTATTTTATTAAAATTATATTAACGTTTCAGTGATGAGCATAAATAGAGAGCTTGGCGAGCTGTTGGCGTCATTTGCAGCCCTCTCATGAAGCCAGACCCTACTATTGATGTGCAGCGTTGTGGGAACAGTGGTGCAGGAATACGTGGCAATGACAAGACATGGTGGGAGGGTTTGAGGATAGGTTTCTGCGGCCCTGTCCATAATTTTGGTCAGCAACATGGCTCTTACTACCCAATTCCTTTGTGGCATATTAGCGTAAGCCCGCCCATTATAGTTCTCCTTAGTAGATGGCTGATGCACTTCCAGATCAGGCACTCCATTGACAATTCACTAATATTGATAATAGACCTGTACATTTTTTTAGCATTCTGGAACTAGAGTACAAGATTGGTGTTGTGCTGATATGCTGAGGGCATCTGCAATTGCGTAATCTAAGATAATTTGATCAAGGAGGTAAGGTCCTGGGCTTCATGATAAATTACTTAGCATATTGATGTTGGTTCCTCCACATCTTTAGCGGATTTGCATGAAAGACTGTTTATGGCTAGAAAGAGAGTATTTACTTCTGAATTCTTTGATGAGCATTTATATAGCCGCAAAGATGGTAAAATCTTAAGTATGGCATCATAATTCAAGCCTTGCAATACAGACAGTTTAAATGGTTTTCATTTATGATTAGTAGCTTGTTTCATTTCACATTTGTACACAGAGGGGTAGGACTGAATGGTTTCAGTCCTGAGCACGCACTTCTCCTAAAAGCTGAGTCGAAATATACAACAAATCTAGAGAAAATTTGGGTAACTGGAGAAGGTGGTCACTCAGATTCAGTAGGTTTTATAGTACTATGTATCATGAAGGATAGCCTTGTCATATTGGCAACGGATCTCATTTATATCATCCTGGAGAGTGTATAACAATCATTGAAATGCGTAAGTAGGGCCTTAGTACCTAGAAGTCAATGGATCTTTGTGATCTTAGCAGAATGAAGGGCTAATAGAGTGGAGAGAGTATTTTTTTAGATTCAATTATTTAAGCTTAGCATTCATCCTTTAAAGTTGATGGTTCACTTAGGCCTGGGATTTAATAAGTTGAACAAGTTTAGTCCGTTTTTAAATACTTGTTGTACAAGGTGACAAAAGCTAGATCCATATCAAGCTCAACCCCTCGATGGTCTTTTCTGCTTCTTGGGACACCAATAGTAGTTGTCACTTTAGGCTTTAATCCACAATTCGTGGTTTTTATCAAAAGGAGGTCTACTAGGAGGAGAGGATTAAGGAGGAGCATGGAGAGCCTAGACCAAGGGGTTCTTGAGTCCCTCTCTTCCCGCTAGGTCCATCTTAGCTGTGGTGTCTTTTTTAAACATCAACTTTTTGGATTGTCAGCATAACATTTCATTTGCCTAACTGCTAAATCCGGGAAGCAAAGGCGGTGATTCATGAATCAGCAGTTTGATGATTCTTGATAGATTCTTTCAATAAGATTAGACAAATCGCGTTACACTCATTAGTCCATGTCAATAGCGGCATGGATCATCCTCTGAGAAAGTTCACCTTGCATATATCAGATAACTCCAGTTTACAATCTGGGACAAGTGAAGTTAATTTTGGTTGATCTAATGGCGATTGTCCAAAATGGCTTCACAATTGTCTTGACTAAAACTAGATGCAGCGTCATAAAATATAAGGAGCTGGGCATGGATTTTGATAGTACAGTATGAGTCGCCGTTGGATCTTCAAGTGATGTAGCCCAACTAACTGCAATTGATGATGTAAGGCGGGATAATTGAATAACCAGAGGTAGGTTTCTGTCTGGGCCACTACTATTTCATTGCAGGAATTCAGGTGAGGAGTATATATGTTTTATGCTGTTAGCCTTTAGTGCAAAATGGCTATGGATGGTTCTCCCGCCAGGGTGATAGTTCCTGACAGTAACACTGATATAGTGTTGGCAACATTGGCAGCCTGGATTTCTAAATTAATCAACTGGAACTGAAATAGCAAGTGCTTTGTAGCTGAATTCAAATTCTCAATGTGAGATATAGCGTGTCCAGGTTGTTATTAATGACCCATCTGGTCAAACTCACGTTCTTCTCCATATTGGTGGTGCTGTCATCACTGGAATTATTATCCTGAAGATAGGTCCTCACTAGGTAGCCTCAGAAGGCCTAGCAAAAAACAATAGTTTTGTGATATATTGCTTTCTTTGAAGGTCAAGACCTCTAAAGGCTACTCAATTATTTGACAAATGTAGCTCAAGTGAAAATCTCTTAGGAATGATTCTTCCCTCAAGGTAATCCTTCAATGGAAATGCATCATTGAGGCAATCTCTGTTTGCATTAAACAGACAGGATCTCTGTATAAAAACAGGAAAAATCTCTATTAAATATAACAAGGCAAAAACTGAAGGTATTTTTTTCTGATCAGAAGTTAGAGATAACTATAGGTTTGTGCAAGAACTTGGATTTCTTAGGATTAATTGTGTAACATAAATGGGATCAAGTCAGGTATGGATAACTCTTGATTGGTGCAGCGAAATAGAAGACTTTTAGTGTATTTGGTGCTTCTTGGTTGTGGCAGCTATTTTCCAATGACTTCCAAAAGGCAAGAACTTTATCAGAGGAATTGGCGCCTTTGTCAGGTAGATCAGCGGATTAAGAAAAGGATAAAGGTTTTTATTACTCTCTAAGGAGTATGTTGTCCTTATTGATTTCAATATCTTTTGAACTAGTGTAGCTCAATCAGTCATGATGAAAATTAGGTTACATTTAAATCTCACCCATATCAGTGCAATTTCCATTATTCTTGAAACCTCCTTAAATAAACTCTTATTTAATCTGTAACTTATAAGTATTGGTCAATTTCAGCCAAGTGAGTAAGATTTTGCCAATGTCTATCCTTAATAATATTATTGTTAATAAAGCCTACCTATAGATCTCTAAAGTTATCATTTTAGAGATGATATATTGTGGCATAAATATGTCAAATTACTGATGATATAAAGCTTCAATATTTATTTCTTGTTATTATAGTAGATATAGTTTATTTCTAATACTTTAAGACTAATACCTCTAAATGCTTGTACAATTGAGCATATTTTATACTTTTTTAAGAGATTTTTCCATATTTTGCTTATTAGTGTAGAATCTTTTTTCTTTTATAAATTTCATTAACCTAAAAGGAGTAAATAAGCTAATATTAGGCTATAATCTTTTAAGAATCTAAGGGAACATCTCACCTTCTCAACCTAAATAGTATCTAGGGAATCATCTATAAATAATATGGCTTTGGTGACCCAAAGAAAATTAATATTAGTGACAAACTAACTTACTTCTACTACAATTTAACTTTCAAAATGCATTATTATCATCAAGAATCCAACACGAAAAAAATTGACAATGACTACTGTACTTCTAGCTGAAAAAGTTCAACTTCTGGCAAATTTATGAATACCTAAAGGGTTCATTCTTTTTTGCACAAGTGAGGCATAACAACAAAGTATACGGAATTTAAAGAGGGGTGAGCAGGAAAGCCTCAGAAATTGCTTCAGCTTAACAGAAATTTGTGCCTCCTTGAACTCTAAAGTTTGGTTTGATAGTACTTTAATCAAAGGCAAATTTCAAGTAAGTAATGGTGAATGGTACCTTTCAGCTTCTATAAATTGTAGGGTCCATCAACAAATTAGAGAAATATTTATATAGAAGTTTCTTGACCTTGTCACTCTGCGTTAGTTTTAATTAGTTCTATTTTTATAACCTATTGGTGCATTAATCATAGGATTCTCTAGTCCAAAAACTTTGCAAGGTTTGATTTTTTACTAGTGAAAATTGGGTAGAGTTATCTTGGCATAAGCATTGGGTTCTTTGATTCTATAGTATGAAAGGCGTTAGTCAGGTTACAAAAAATTTTATATAGTCTGAAGGTAAGCATGATCTAGTATCTCAGTAAAAGGTAATATCATGACAAGACATGGTCTCAAGTTTAACTATCTATATAACGTCTTTTATGGGCACAAATACCTATATCTTTGTTTCAACATTAACATGAGACTAAATAGTACAATGAACGGTTTTATAGCAAAGTAGATCATGACCTCTTGAAGCTTTGCGGTAGGAGGGGTACCTTTGGTCTAGATTCCACAACCCTGATACTCTAGTTAAGTGAAAACTTCTCTAAAATGTAAAAAAGAATTTTCTGGCTTATATTCCCATCTGTAAATGTTAAATAATTGCTCTCACCGGCCATTTATTTTTTTGAAAATAACAGGCAAGTGGTAATAGTGGATTTATAAAAGTTAGGAAGAATAATAATAATTGATCACTATTATAGCAGAGTAGCACAACAGTGCTATACTACAAATATGCCATCTATCAGGTGCAATCTTAGTCCTCATTATAAGTTAAAAATTTGACATTCATATAAGCTGTTACTATTATTTACAATACTTCTGAATTAAGAGCAAAGAACTTCTATCTAGGTAATGGTATTCCTAAATTGAGGAGGAGAAATGAAAATCTGACAGTAAGTTTCATTAAGAATGTAGGTGATAGCAGGGGAGGATACCCCAGTGGTAGAATATGGACCCTGTACCACTGACTCCCCAAGTTCAATCCCAGTAGTGAACTTTGGGTAGGAAACGATTATTACTGTGTTGGCATTGTGCACCAATGCCCCAAACCAAGATAGACAATAGAAAAGGCGGTCCATAGAGTTCCTGGCCTATTATACGCCATGCATGGAGGTTTTCCAGGTTTTATCCTCCTTTCCCATTTTCTTCAATTCCCTTCATCAGTGTGTTACTTGTCCCCAGGTTGGCCCACCTCAAATAAAAATTTTATAATTTTTAAAATTTAAAATTTTAGAAAAATTAAAACTGTAGCTGATAGTAAGTTTAACTTTCTTAGTTTTTTTTATAAAAAAGCTTAGACAGAACTTTTAATCTCCTTGGAAGGTTTGTAATAAATATATCTATAGATTACTTAATGGCTATACACTCAGTAGGCTTATTAACAGACAAAGACTTCAGAGGGCCATTAATAATTAAAGTATTCTTCACGCTGACCCTTATTTTCCTTCATTGTTCTAATATTCATAACATTTCTTAAATGTGATAATACAATCATCTTTAATTGCACACAGCATCCCTAAAATAGACCTTCTTGGTAACATATACACTTCCAAGGATGCATCTGGGGCTCTAGAAGAGACATTAACTAATAGATATATTGTTTTTGAAAATGGCTGGTTCTCCACTTTAAAGAAAGTAATTTAAGGCTTCAGTTGTCTATTGCATGAATAAAATTAAACCAACGAATTGTTGACTCAAGATTTACTTTAGAATTTAAGGTTTGTTAATATATTCTTTTCTTCACTACAACTAGTATGACTAAATGACTTATGATCTACCCTGATCAATCTAGCATTGTTACTAGGCGTGATATACCAAAGAGCAATGAATACTAAGAAGTTTATTTATAGAAGTAAATTTCTGTTATGAATTTCTACTCTTAAGCAGTTGAAAAAGTATCCTAAAAATGTCTTTTATTTACTAAATGAATGGTATAAATGGGATTAATTCTGATGCCAACTGCACTACCTTATATTTCCTCTTCATGCACCTCCACATAACATTGGCTCACAAGAAAGATCTTTTGTGGCTAATCTGCACATAGGAGGCTTCATGATATAATCAAGATTCAAATCTTTATTTATGCTTGAATTCATCCTGGCATAACAAGGCAAATGGTAAGACAAAAACTATCTCAAAGCTTATCAAGAAAGATACTATGCCAATCTTTTGATCTAAAAAGAGCAGCACAAATGTTTTTTAATGCTATTTGTATTAAGTTTCGATGTAATTAGCAACATTGATATCTAATCTGGATCTAACCTTATTATCAATCCTGAAGGACTGGATCATTAATTGTTCTATTATTAAGTAAAATTTAACAAGTTCAGCTTACTAAAATTTCATTGTAGTACATATGTTTTTTCTA
The DNA here is from genome assembly GCA_022478985.1 of Massospora cicadina. Lineage (NCBI taxonomy): Eukaryota > Fungi > Entomophthoromycota > Entomophthoromycetes > Entomophthorales > Entomophthoraceae > Massospora > Massospora cicadina. The sequence continues at coordinate 70,949 of JAKSZP010010609.1, read as the reverse complement.
TCATAAATGATTTACTATATCAGATATCTCAAATATTTTCTTGTTGGCGCAAAGCACTATTTATAAGTTCTATCTACAGAATTCTCTTCATTTGTTATCATCATATAAACAGTTAATCAATCAAAAATCTTCTTGTCAATTTTTTGCCATAATTTTAATGCTAACATTTTTAAAGACAACAGAACTAGTAAACTTTTAGGACTAACATCTAAAGCTGCAGGTGCATATAGAGGGTAATTTAGATAATTTGTGGTAATAGTGTCATTAGTTCTAAGCTTTCAATTCTTTATTATTTAAGAGTACCTGACTGGATATGAAGCACTTACAAATGTGAGATGATGAGAATAAAAGAAAGTGTCAATACGCTATATATAATATAAGTATTTGGTGAATCACCTATCTTACCATGGCGGAGAGGGAAAGGGGTCATATGGTGCTCATCAGGCTCAATTTAAAAGTGAATTATTACAGAGCAAGAATGTTGGGATTTTCATGAAGTGAGGGGTGAAGTAGAGTAAGTGAATGTCATATTGACAATTATTGCTGATGGATGGCACTCCAGGAGTTTAGCAACATGGCGCTCATCTTAGATGGGGGCGTCATGTATATGCAAGATTTCTGAAATATGAACGAGAATGATTTTGTGTAGAAGGAAAATTCTCTCAGGGAAGCACCATGTTTAATGGTATTGGCACATCTTTGGCTAGGCGGAGATTTCCTTTTTGTGATGTCATGGAAACAAGGGAAACATGGGAGTGTGCTGCTTTTTTGAAATTGGCAAAAGATTTTGTCACTGCTTTGTGGATATGGCGATTTTTTGAATGAGGGCACCGCATCCATGGCAAGCAGGTGTTGCTTTGATATGGGGTGGCATTGGTATTAAGGAATATCAAGTGGGTGGGAGAGGAGCATCAAAGTCGTCAATAAGAAAATGGGATTAAGCTTTTTAGCACAGCAGTGGCCTAGACAATTTTTCCAGAACTGGTGACCTCATCCAATGGTTCCCAGAGATATTGGTAACATATATTGTTTCTTCAGCAGATTATTGTTATTAGGTTGGTGTAGTGGCACACAAATTGGTAAAAAATATTATGTACAGACTCCTCCTGATTGGTAGTTTGTATGTGTTTTAGCTAAATTTAATTATAGTTTTTTGTAAATAAAATCTGGGACACTGATCCATTGAGAAAGCAGGATGGGGGTGGTAGCAGCCAAGATCCCCATATGAATGGCACCAACGTGATGTCAATGTTAAAAATTATTGTATTTGCTTCAATTGTCAGCTTTCTACATGAATTATTACTGTGATATAGATCATAATGATGAAGGTAAATTACTTGTCCTTTGTCCACAACTTCCTTAACATATAAGGTCTAAAACATAAAAGAAAGTTGCAAATGGTGGGATGTGCTGAGCCATGTTTGGGTGATGGAAGGAGGTTGATGGTTGCTATGGATCAAGGTGTAGTGAGGCACTCTGTACAACTAAGGATAGTCATGTGAAGGATGAGATTATAGCCATAGGTAGGGATCCCTAGCATCAATTTCTCACAGAGGTTTTATAGGATAGTGATCCAAAGGTAGGTTTGAAAAGGACACCATCATTATAGTTTCAGCAAGGAATTGTCTGCGAGTTGTTGGTATAATTATTTTTTGTAAATTGAGTGAGATTGCAGTGAAAATTCCGCATTTTTCTCAAAGGTAAATTGAGTAGCACTTATGATGGCGAAAGTTAGTAAGATTTAGCACAGAGGCGGCAGTAGTAATATTGATAATCACCTTGTTGGCACTTGTGAAGGGAAATTAAAAACTAATGTGGAGGAAAAAGATAACATATGAATGAGGAAGGGCACAGAGTTAGGCGAGTCTGATGAACTTATGTGAGATGAATTATGAATTCCTTTAGGGACAAAGTATCCAAAGTTGGTAGAAAGACTATTCATTCCATCCACGTGAATTTGCTCGCAGGATACTAAACACTTGGCGGTGGAGCTCTGCTTCCCTATACTGGAGCAGCAGCAAGCAATTTGGTGGAAATTATCTTATATTGGATAGGCAAGCTGGCTGCAGATTGCTGATTATAGAATTTAGTATCCTTTAAATGATATTGAGAGAATTGAAAACTTTAATAAAGTCAATGAAAGTTATATGACTGCAAGAAACAAAGGTTTGTGACTCAATAAATTTATTATATCAAAATATAAGGCTTTTTCTTTGTAAAAACTACTTAAATGCTTGTTTTAGTATCTAAAGCTTAGTTAATCCTTACATAGATACAGCAAATAATCTCAAAATGTAACTTCTTGATTTCTTTAACGATTTAGAAATAAAATTGAGGAAAAATCAGGGCCTAAAATCTACTGACATGGTGAGAGATTATTGATATCTCAAGTAATTTAGAGGATATATAGACAAACCTCCAATATTGAACCATAATACAAGATGAATTTCATCTTGGATATGGCAAAATGGTGCTTAAACCCAATCAGGAAATAGAAAAGATGAATAAGAAGCATCAGGTTTGAAAAAGCATCAAGACTACGCTGTTAAATGGGAAGACACAGCTGAATACAAACTTGAACTGGCCACCCCCATTAATGATGAAGCGCCTGCTTAGAGACCTTTAGAATATATACTCTCAGTATATAGCTTAAATCATTTAAGTGAATAATCTGGAGATCCTTAATAAAGCTTTAAGAAAAATATAGATTTCATCATTCTAGTATTACTTTTTAATTTGGATAATATTATAAATATAAGTTTGTCAGAATCTTAGCTTTGTTCTAATTTATTTTGTCAGATATAAGTGAAGATCACCAGTAACCAGTATGAAACTAATTAGAAATTTAGTGTGACAGTAAGCAGTTAGAGATTAACTAAGAGGAAAGCACTTATAATAAAAACTTGTTTTAAGGTTAGGTTTTCAAAGAAAGGATTTGATTGTTCTCACTTGGTATAAGAAAATAGAATTTGCAGTATTTATGAATAGGTTAAAACGCTGCTTCTCCAGTTTTCTATAAAGAAAGAAGTCACTTGCATTGTTATTAAATGCCCTAACACATATGACAATAGAAGAGTGAGCGAGCAAACACTAGGGAAACTAAGTTTATTTGTCTCATTGCTATCACTTTTTTGTTAATGGTAAATATGTAAACCTTAAAACCCTTGTTGTGATTAAGCCCTAGTATGAGTGGATCCTTAAAGAGAAGTTTACTATCTATATTTAATATTTATGCAAAATATGACGTTTAATAGTACCTATATTATTTTACAATTAAGATATATGTTTATGACCTGATTTATACAGGATCATATTAATTTGTTCAAGGAAATTTTTAAATTTTATAAACCATGTCAGAATCACAAGCAAACAAATTAGATAAATAAATATGTTTAAGTAGCAGCTGGTAAGATTAAGCAATTACTTTTTATATCTAAAATGTAAAAAGATGATAAAACTGAGATTATGTTTTACCTAAAAATATGCCACTCTAGCACCACCAATTGAGGATAGTAATAAATCTTTTTAGCCTTTTCCATATACTGAAATCCCTACTTATCTTAAGAAATCCAAAGTAAGGGATTATTCCAGTAATATAAACCCACTTAAATTAGCACAAGATGATTCTTGATGAAATTTACCCTGCACCTAAATAACATTTTACTCATTAAATCTATTATATCCTTGTCAATTGTTTCTTCAGAAACTAATTTTTATTACTCAGGGTTCAAAATGACTATACATATACCTTATATTATATTTTTAAAGTATTTTATTCCCATAAATTTTTAGCAAAAGTTGTTTAAGCTGTCTCTGGAGTAGAGTTTTACTATAAAAGGCGTTTAAATTTTATATTTACCCACATCAACCAGCTTGACATGGTTTAAGCTTTAATCTGTATTTTATTGGTTCAATTATATTTAAGATCATGGTTTAAGCTATGTAAGATTTTTTATTTATATTTGGTTATTTGCAAAAAAATACCATTTAATGATTAATTGTATATCCAAAAATGTTTTTGATGTAAGTTTATAACTATAAAACAATTTGGATAAAAGATTCCAACAACTTAGTATCTTTCAAGTTGTTTCATGAAATGAATTTTATTATTTTGAATTGTTTGGCCATGCTGAAATCCTGGCATTTTGGTGCTCGCAGATGTTTTTTGCACAGGATTTCAACAATATATCAGAAACTGGAGTATTAGAATTTTTAATTCCAGTTACAGATCTAAAAGAAAAAATAACTGAAAAGTATATTTAATTATAATAATTATATTAAGTAGCAAAAATTGGGACAAAAGTAATCCCCTAATAAAATAATACCACCTGGTATTTAGGTTAAATGAAGGCTAAAAACAAGAGAGGGGTGAGAGAATTCAGAATAAGAAGATGGTAGCTTGATCAGGGTAAATGATGATTTGACCTATCTGTACTCCAAAAATCTTTAAACCTTGATAGGGCTTGATTTTAGGTGTTGAGTTAACAGCTGGGATAACAAATTTATATGGTAACATCAATTAACATACTCTCTCCAATCAGCCATCTTGTAAATAATTTTTAATTTGCGAATTAACAAAATACTTAGTTGATTATTGTCTGATAAAATATTTACATCCTACCATCTAGTACTAAAAAAATATTTACATCCCCTCAGAACCCCTTAAGGTCTATAAATGGGGTAATTTTCTTTGGTAATAGCACTAAATGGAAAGTTAGTGCTTGGGCGGACTTTCACGTCAATTTTTATTCTGTTAGGTGGTTTGGCGTAACCATATTACTATTGATCCTATTTGCCCAAGGGCTAGGAGTATGATTATTACTCTGATTAGGATTATTCCTTTGAGGGTTAGAAGGGGAGATTTTAGTGATTTTTCGTGGATATTTGACACTGGAGCATACTTATCAACTAGCTGTACATCCAATTGTCTGACATTACCCCCTTTAATAAATTTTAGGGGAGAAGAAGAGCGTAGAAAACGCTCTTGTACTCGCTGATATATATCCAGAAGTAAGAGATTTGATGGCATAGTCATCAGCCCTCTTGTAGGTGACAACAAAAGGTCATTCACATATGGACCCGAGCTCCTCACTTATAGGAATGATGCAGTGAGGTAGTACAAGTCAATTATGATACTTGAAAAGAGGGTAGAGGTGGTCTTAGCTCATTAGCTGCTTGGCCTTTATAGTGATGGTTTCAGCCAATTTTGGTCATAGCATCAGATTGCAGTAATATGACGCGTTTGTCAACCTCTTTATGGCCTTGTCAGGATCATCATTCCTAGCAGAAAAAACATCTTTAGCTATTATTATAAGTCCAAAGTTCTCACACATGTAGAACCTGAAATGGAGCCATTTTGAAGATCCAGTGGTAGCTAATATGATATTCCATAAGGGCACTAGGTAACAAATGATCCCAGTGTATAGGGTAATATGTCCGATTTTTGTGATATGAATACCAAGGTTCCATTTACTCTTTCCACGGTACTGTTCATTGAGAGTTATATGGAACTGAAAATAGTTGTTGTGCTCCCATGATGGTAGCCAGGATCTTGACTTTTCTGGAGGTGAAATTCTTCCCATTTTCAGAGTGAGAACTTTGGTGTAACCATGGCGGTTTGTTAATGTACTGATTAAGGAAAGTGGAGGTAGTTTTGCAGTTTGGACTGGGAGGGTCACTTCTTCAATCCACTTCATGAATAATCAATAACTAATAGTATGTAGCGGTTTTCCCTGGTTAGCCTGGGGTAGAGGACCTACCACATCTAAGCTTATCGTGTGTAAGGGTTTCTGAGGGTAGTAAGATGATACTTATATTTGGTCCTGAGACAAGATTTCTTTTTGCAGGTTGAGCAGGAATATAGGACTCTGATAAAAGACATATGCTTCCCACCCAATAGTAAAAAATATTTAACCACTTATAAGTTTTTCTCACTCTGCCGTTCCTAGGAATAGAGTGGGCCTCAATGATGGCAGATACTCGTTCTGAAGGTTAAAAATAGGACAGCCAAATTATTCCTAATTTTTTGTATAACTTTCTGCTATCCACCTTGGTGTTGCGGTTGTGTCTCACTAACATTTTCTTTACAGGTACATACTCATCATCCCAAGCAATAGTTTTAAGGAGCTTATGTAATTTCTCCGCTTCACTATTATCTAAGTGAGGGACAGGCATCCAAGTTAACCAGTTTGAATTCATATGGCGAGTTCCCACTTGGTGTTCAAATTTCATATTTTTGTGTTGAAGCTTTAAAACCTAATGAGCCAACTGTCCATTGGGATCCTTCATACTTTGTAACCACTTCAAGGAGACGTGGTCTGTAAGCACGTTGAAGATAGTTCCATACAAGAAAGGGCAATGATGTTTTACTGTCCGTAAGACAGCAATGCACTCCTTTTCTGTGGCGGTGAGTTGCGTTCAGCTTTAGATAGCATCTTGCTAAAGTTTAAAACAGAATAGTCCACACCTTTTTCATCTAATTGGGAAGAATGTTACCAATAGCAAAGTCAGAGGCATCAGTAACCAAAATGAAGTTTTTACAATTATCTTGGTGAGTTAGGATACAACGTTTTTTAGCAACTTCTTTAGAAACTTAGTTGCGGTGTTTTGTTCAGCACCCTAATATAACTGAATGTTCTTCACCAGTATTTAAACAAAAGACTCACTCTGGGTGAACTTTAAGATATATAATGGAAAAACCCCATCATACCAGAAACACCTAAATTTTCAGATGTTTTGAGGCGCAGGCATTTAAAAAGAGTTTTGACCTTAAATTGTTGAATACTTTGGTGAGAGATACCTTTTCTGAGGAAGTTATTTTCTTTTGAAAAAGTGCATTTAACTTATTAAATATAATTTAAAGCTCTTGAAGGAGTTGAAAAACTGCTTTTAGATGAGTAAGATGGTTATTAAACGTTTTAAAGAAGACTGTGATTACATCATAATAATCTATCACATAGTTTAGATTAAGATTTTATATGACATGATTCTTCATTTATTGTAAGGATGTGAGAGCATTGCACAACCTTGAGGTAATTGAGTGGTATGAAATAGGCCTTCACTGCAGATGAGAGCACGTAACTCTCCTGAACTTGGGGAGAAAAATCCATTTGACAATATTTGCTGACCAAATCTATAGTGAAAACAATTTGGAGCCAGAGAGTTGCTCAAGAGCATCATTGATGTGGGATAGGATAACTATCTTTCTTAGTGAGGTGTTCAATTTTTGGTAGTCCATCACTACCCAATGACCTCCGTTTTTCTTTTTGATAAGTTGTGAATGGTTGACTGGGCTAAATCGTCAGAAAATTAATAGGGAAAAATTAATAATAACTTATTCTAATATATTATGTATTATATCAAAAATATCAATGATTAGGGACCATAACTATCCTAAATACATTCAAAACTTGAGATTTGCGGCCTAGAAGTTCCACTTAGTGTTATTTGGCTTGATAACACAGGCTCAGGGTCTTTTTGATTAAGTCAGTCTTAGATATAGTTGACTTAATGACCTAGGAATTTGGGCTTTATTGGCCAATGTCAAAATTAGTTTTTAATGTTGATCAGGTTTATGCAAATTAATTAATAATTATTGGTACAAAAAGCCTTAGTATGTGCTACCATTGCTTGAGTGGAGTTATGGTTTAGCTATTTTTAACGTGTCAGAGGAAATGCTGTCTTGAATTAATTTTCACTAAGTTATGTCCATGAAGCTGAGCTTGGTCACAGCGAGACGTTTTATAGTTTTTATACCCTCTGAAGTTCATCATTGTAATCCACTGGTTCAGTGGTGATGTGAGGCGAGGTGTCATGGGAAAGGTGTGGTTATCATTGAACCCTATATTATACTCCCTAATTTTAAACAAATAAAAAATAATTTTTAGTCCAATATAATATAATAGTTTAGTATACAAGCTTTTTATATTTTATATTTTCCCATTAAATGAAGTTTAAGGATTAATTGTGATCAGGAAGATCAAGGCAAAGAGCCATGATATAGATAAACGCCTGAAAATATAGTCTTGAAGTGCTATCAAAAAGGAGTTTATATCTTAATCTCTGTCACCATCTGATCTATTGTCCTCATAGGCGTTAGTAAATCTAGCTTATCTCTTAAAAAGAACTAGACCATCTGAAGTAGAAAAAATTTCAACAAGTGGTACTTATGGCTGGGAACTTAGTTAATGTATTGCTTATTTTCCAGAGGCACCATGCAGTTTGTAAGGAGATCCCATGTGCTGTCATTATTTTCACCAGTGACAGAGGTCATAGCTATTTATAGAACTGTCTGCACTTTGTTAGCCATGAATTTTTAAAATTATTTTAATTTGGCATTATTAGACTGCTATCAATTTCAATGCAAAAAAATTCAGTCACACTAATTTACAATCCTTTTGTAGAAATTTGCAACATTGGGACTGCTCTGTTGCATTATCAATATCACCCTGAAAATTTTAGTTTCTGGCACAGGAGTTATTTTAAAAAATATAATTTGTTAATGGGTGGTTAGCCTGGCAGGGTAATTCCAGCTTCCATTCTAGTGCAGATTTTGTCCAACACATGTTCAAAACCTCTACTGGCTATAAACTATCTCAGTTTGGTATATTTGTTAAAGGTTGACCCACCTTGACTACTTAAGAATGTAATCTGGTTAAGCTGGTGGAATGTTGGGATTAGTAACCAGATTATGGTTTTTTTAATATCAGTTATCATGATTTATTGGGCATCAATGCTAATAATCTATATAATTAAGGATTTTGACTTTACTTAAATTAATATATTTAATGGATCACCTTATATTGAGCACTTTTGGCAACAAAATTCATATGGTTCAACTTTTGAGTTTTCAGTGGATTCTGGTGGTTTTGGGTTAATTTCGTCATCCAACCTTGGCAACTTTACCCTTGTTCAACTTTCATAAACTCAGTGAATCTCAGCAACTAATTATGTCAGGCACGCAAGTCATTTGATTTAATCAATTGAACCTAATTCTATTTTAGTTGTTTCATATTTAATTTAGCTCATTGAAATGAGCTCTTTCAATTTCTGGCAGTTCTCAAAGCCTCTGGATGAATCGCCAACAAATTTCTAAGGATAATTTAATTGTGCAGTTTCAAGTTGTGCTTCCAAACCAATTGGGTTGATCTATTATAATACAACCTTTATTTTCAGAGTACCAGGGTGAACCCTGATAGTATTGTAGTACATCTTGTTATTTTACTACTTCCGCTGTTAGGGCTTAAGGGAAAAGAGGAAGTTAAAAAAGTAGGTATAAGATTTTATTAAGGTATATTAGATTGGGTTTAGGTTAACCATTTTATAAGTGGAGATTGCATTGGCATTCTTGCTTTGTGAAGTGGGCTGAATCCTGAGGTATATTCAGTAATGGTCATTTATGCTTCAAGAGATATGATATTAGCTTCTTATTCTCTAGGCAGAAGTGAGTTTCCTGATGGTTTCCATCACAATCCCCTCCTTAAAAAGGTTGTAAAAAAATTGAGATGGTGTCCTGATACAGATGTCAAAATAATTGTCCCATTTAAGTGTGCAAGTGTACATGAGCCTTTTACAAAGATTTTGGTAATCTTAAATTGCCTTGCCATTTTGGCATAAAATTTCCTGAGTGGGATTTGGTACATCATTTCTAAACAGGAAACCGTATCCCCTACTAAAAATCGGGGTGATTTTGCGTTGGCTTTTTGTGCCTGTGCCATCATAGCCTTTGCCTGGGTTTCAATTTTTCAGTTATTTGATTACAAGTGGTTGCAAAAATCTTCTCAATTCTTTTTGTTTACTCATGATTGAAGTTTAAAATATGTAAACTTTATACCAAATAAGACTTTATAAGGGGTACGTTGGGTTGTGCAATGTTTTTTGTCCAATAAGACCAAAGTATATATGGGATTGTGCAGTCCTATTCAGTGGGGTTAGATACAGTAGATTGGGATAATGATTCTAGTAACGTCTTGTTAAAGCGTTCATATTGGCCATTGCAGCGTGGGTTGTAGACTGTAGCGAGGATATGTGAGGTTCCCACATTTTTTTAAAAAATTTTAACCATGTTATTATTAAAGTGGAATCAAGATCTTTATGGAAGCATTGAGGTGGGCCAAATGCTGAAAAGATATAGTTGAAATGAACCTCTGAAATTGCTTGAGCATCCACTTTTTCAGTGGAAAATGCTACTGTCCATTTATAAAAATATTCTGAGGCCACTAGAATATATTAATTGTCATTTTTTCATACTGGTGAGATAGGTCCATCGAAATTTAGTCCCTACATTTCAAGTAGGCATCTATAGTAACAGGCGAGTAAATCTGGTTATCCTCTTGTGCTTTATTGAATATCTGACATGGGTATCACGTTTTTAACCATTCATAACAGTCTGCATTGCGTTTGGCCACCTATAGCATTTAAGTCACTCCCACATGGCAGAACACCCAGAATGTCCCATTTTACCATGATTTAAGCTAGGAAATGTTGGCGTTGACCAATCAATGGAACTTGTTGTAGTTAATCTTCATTTAGCGGTATAAGGTTTCATTGATAAATATGAATTTTAGCAAGTTGCTAAGAATTTTGATTTGTTATTGATAGTTGAAGGGTTTTAAAATGAAGTTAGAATTTGCCAAATATCCACTAGTTCAGGTTTTAAGTCATATGGAAACATTGCTAAATTTCCTTAGTATCCTTGACTGGAATTTAAAATAGGGCATTCACTAAAATGTTTTGTTTTCCTAGAAATATGAATAATTTAAGTTGAATTCCATTAGTTCATAAATCCATTGAATTCGGCGGCTTTATGAAGCTGGCCCATCTAAGATAGCTTAAAGGCTGAATTTTCAACATATATATTAAATTTTGTCCTGGGAGATAATAACGAAGTTTCCTGAGGGCTTATACAACTGCTAATGTTTCTTGTTCATAGGTTGAGTAATTTCTCTATAATAAAGTGATTTTCCTTGACATATATTCTACCGGTTGATATAATTGTACTTTTTGTGATTAGACAAAATCTACCACATATTCAATTGCATCAGTGAGTATTATAATGGTTTTTTAAAGTTTGGGTGAATTAGGATTTGCTATCCACTAGTTTCATCTTGAGTTTTTCAACCACAATATCATGTTAGCTAGTCCATATAAACTTGGTTCCATTCTTAAGTAGATCAAATAATGGTGCTGCCAAGTCACCATACATGGATATAAAATGGCATAGTATCCTAGGGCTCCTAAAAAGGATCAAATCAATGAAATTGAGCCCAGGCATTTCCAATGTTTGATTGTTTTCCTTTTATTGGGATCAGGTGAGCGCCCTTGTGATGAAAGCACTTGACTCAGCAATTTTAGTTATTGGTCAAAAAAGATTGATTTTTCTGTAACATGCAATAGTCCATGTTCCTTAAGTCAGTTTAGGCAGGTTTATATCCAAAAGGTGTTGGTTAAAGGATGATGATTCTATTGTAATTTCATCCAAATATATGGTCACATAATTTGCAAGCAAATCTGTGATTGTTTAGGATATGCTGGAAAGTTCGTGATGCTCATTAAAGGCCAAAGGGCATCCATATAAATTCAAAGTGGCCATATTTTGCCAAAAAACTTGTTATATTTGGTACTGTCAGATGCCATTCCAATTTGGTGATAACCTGAGAACAGGTCCAAATTTGAAAATCATGTTTTTACTGAAAAGGAGGTGTCAGAAATTTAACCATATGGATTCTTCCAATGATAAATCATTATTTGCGATAAGGTGACTTATCCTGGTGGAATAGCTCATTGACTGGATTTCGTGGTGTTTCAATGATTGTGTAGTAGTTGCTCCCCAAACTGGGTTGGGACAAATCCCTATTCCAGCAAGTTGGGATGTTAGGATTGAGCGGGTCCATTTACTGGCCTGAATTAGGTTTATGGATCACCAGCAACTATTAGCAGTGGATGATCCAATTATGTTATTAGAGTTATGTCAATAGAAACCAACAATCCCAAGTTCAAGGCGGCCAAGGATGTTTAATGCGCCTCAAATAAATTAATTATCGCCTGAGAAAGGCGATAGCTCAGATTATTGACTACAAAGAGTCAAAAGTTGTTATCAGCAAGGAGCCAAGATATCCTGAGTTACCAACCGGCCAAAGATGTTTCTGGAACAAAATTACTGTGTCAAATTCCAATTTAATAATAATTTATATAATCAGTTATACAGCTCACTAGTGACTGAAGGCTGAAGATGAGCAGAACTAATATTTGGACATTGGGAAGAATGGGGTGAGAGATTCAATTACAGGGAAGAGAGAAGCGCAGTGGAAGGAAGAGAGAATGTTGGCTGGAAGGTCCAGCAATGAGCCAATGGGTCAGCAATGGGCGCAGTAGCCCTTATATATATACCTGGTGCTTTCCTCTCAATAAAAATCTCTCTTTGCCTAACCTCCCTTTTTAATTTAAGTTCATGATATTCATTATAGGATGGGGTTTAGGCTGATGGATCCCCAAATGACGCGGGTGACATGCAAAGGGGTCAGCAAGTGCTGTCAGCCCCATTGCTTAAGGTGAAATGGCAAGGGTTGGCTAGTATCATACTGGTTAGCCTGCCTACCAGCAGAGCCCACGGTTGCCAGAAAGCGATTTTCTGACAGGAGGCAATTATATCTGGAATTATTGGTATTGGTTATGCATAATACTCAGTTACTTGGTTCAGTGGCACATAATAAACACATAAGCGAAGTTTTCCAAATTTTCTTTGGTATTACCAAAATTAAAATATGCCAAGTACTCTGACTGGGCAGGATTAATTTGGCCTTTAACATATTTCAAATTGTTTTGTGCACAAATTTATCATACTTTTGAGGTAAGCAGTAAGGTTGTTATCCAATTAGTTGGGCTTTAGTAACAGTGATATAATGTTCTCCACATGATGACACTGATAGATCATCCTCATCTAATACTTCTAAGCATTTAGCATTGGTTTATTAGGTTAATAAACCTACCTTAGCATAAAGTTGATAAGAATTTGTTGATCTGATTTGTGCAGTTATTGACTCACAAAGAATCATTTGATGGTTTTTTTCCATATCAGATATATGTGATTCCAGTGAGGCTAGACCTTTTTTGGTGGCTATGTAGTAGTTGTCTAAGCATAATCAACATTAATTCCTAGTGATTTAAGTGTGTGGCGTCCTAATAGTACTGAGTAAGAATCTATTTTTAAAAACGGTGTAATTGATTGAAAAATTGCATCCCGGCAATTGATGCTCAATATATGTTACTATTCCAAGTGCTTTTGCTGTGGAACCTTTGGCAAATTAGAATACTTCTGTGATTTCATAAACAGTTCAAATGACACATTTCCATAAGAACTCAAGGGATATAATACTTACCTTATCTACTTCATCTAGAATTATATCAGTCTTGATGCCTCAGACAGTTACATGGGTATGTGATGCACCATCATCTGCTAGCAAGGATTCCTCATTGTTACTTACAGTTGGGCGGAGCTGCATTGAACTCAAAAGCTGCATGAGTTCTACTTTCAGGGATGGTGATGAGCGACAGAGATGCTAGTTTACACTCTATGGTCGTGTCATTTAGTATAGACTAGGCACTGATTCTTACCGGATTAAAATTCTGTTTCTCTACACTTTTATGCTTTGCTTCCTTAGTTCATGTTCTGGTTTTATGGTCCCATCTGTCCCATTTCCACCTACTTTCATTGGTGTAGTTTCTATAATGTCAGAATTCCAACCATATGGATTCCTACAATAAAAATTGATATTTGGGATAAAATAGACAAATCCTGGAGGAATGGCTTATCAACTTGGTTTTTTGGTTATTGAGGTAATTTCTTGGTAGTTGCTCCCTAATGTGGGCTAAGCCAAATCAGTTTTACGCTGATATTGGATGTGAGGAGAAGTCAAGGTCAATCACTGACCTGGATTAGGTTCATGTATCTCTGGAGACTAGAACCCAAAGATGTTCCATTTGGTTTAATTATTATATGCTGGCAGAAGCTGAAGATTTTATTTTGAAGCGGTTGAGGTTGTTTCCAGAACCTCATGTTTCATTGAACATTGCCTGAGGAAGGTAACACCTTAAATAATTGACTTGTAGAGTCAAAATGTGTCTTCATCAAGAAGATGAGAAATCCTGAGTATACCAAGCGGCCAAAGCTGTCTCCAGCGCATTATTATTAGGAAATCCTTATATAATATTTATCTATATTTTTTAATTATACAGCTCACCAGTGACTAAATGCCGATGATGATCCAAATATTTTATTTGGACGTTGGGAAGGATGGGGTGAGAGGGTCAGCACCAGGGAAGAGATAAGCGCAGTTGGAAGAAGAGAGAGCGGTTGTCTAGAAGAAACAGCAATGAGCCAATAGGTTGACAATGGGCACAGTAACCCTTTTTTACATAAAAAACTGGTGCTTCCCTCTCAATAAACATCTTTTTTGCCTAACCTCCCTTTTGATTTAAGATCATGTTTATTATTATGGGTTGGGGTTTAGCCTGGGGGATCCCCAAATGGCGCGGGTGACATGTCAAGGGGTCAGCCAGCGCTGTTGGCTCCACCTAAGGCTTAAAGGCAAGGGTTGGTCTGTCTCCATACTGATTGCCTAAAAACCAGAAGAGCCCACAGTTTCTGGAAAAGCAATTTTCTTAAAGTGGTGCTCTTTACAGGGGTTCTGCTGGTTGGTTATAGAGTATCTGACAGCTTGGTGAGAGATGGCGGGTATGTGACACCAGTTTAGTCTGGGAGGAGAAGTGAACGCTGATGTGACCTCAAAATGGTGGTTAGGTACTAGCAATTGTTGGTGGTAAGGAGGGGTAAGCCCTGGAAGCCCACCCTACACACTGAGACTAAAGTAGGAGAAATACCTTATGGTTAAATGGAAGTAAATTTCGGAATTTAAAAATAGATAGTCTCCTCCAATAATTAATTATTTGGTATGAATGGACAATCCTAACAGAATGGCTCATTGACTGAATTTTGTTTGTTTCAATGATTGCATGGTGAATTTCTCCTCAAATTGGGTTGAACCAAATCTGTATTCTGTCCATTTGGGATGTTAATATTGAGTGGGGCCAATCACTGGCATAAATTAGTTTTATGGATCACTGATATCTAGTAGCCAATTATGATCCAATTGGAATAATTATTATATGACAGTGGAAGCTGAAGATTCCGAGTTCAAGGCAGCTGTACTGCACAACGCCTCATATGATAATTGAATATCGCCTGAGGAAGGTGATACTTTGAATAATCAACTAGGAGGGTTGAATTGCTTTGTCACCAAGAAGCTGAGAAATCATGAGTGTACCAAGCAGCCAAATCTGTTTATAGCGCATTTTTATTTTTGTCAAATTTACATTTGATGTTTATTCTTTATGTAATAATCATATGTCTTACCAGCAAAAAGATGCTGAGGATGATCTGGAACTAATTTTTAAACATTGGAAAGGATAGGGCGAGAGGATCAACACCAGGGAAGAGAGAAACGCAGTGGGAAGAATAGAGAGTGGTTGTCTGGATGAACCAGTGATGAGCCATTAGGTCAACAATGGGCGCGGTAGCCCTTTTGTACATACAAATACCTGGCTCTTCCCTCTCAATAAATATCTCCTTTTCCCAATCTCCCTTTTATATAAGTTTATGTTTACTTTTGTTGGTTGGGGTTTAGGATGATGGATCTTCAAATGGCGCGGGTGACATGCCAAGGGGTCAGCCAGAACTGATGGCCCCAACGCCTAAGGAAAAACGGTAAGTGTTGTGCAGTCTTCTTATTGGTTGGCCTGCCAACCAGCAGAGCCTACTGTCACCGGAAAAGCGATTTTCTGATATTTTAAATTCTGGTTCATTTTTAATAAACTTCCATCTGGTGCAACTGTAAATAAGGACTTGGTATCTTTAGTTCATATAAATGTTTCAAGAGGTCTGCCACTCTTACACAATCATTTGTTTTCTGTTTCAGTGGGTAGAAAAATATTTGTGAAGTAACTATTCTTTAGGTTTATTAAGATTAGGGCATATATGGGAAGTATAGACTATTAACAAATATGGCATGGTTTCTTGGAATTCTGAGAGAGGTTTCTTGTATTCTTACATTTATAGAACTGTATAGATGAGTACTGAGTCCCACTGACTTGAGTTGATAATATTGAGAAAGAGTTGAACTTCTCAGTTAATTGATCCAGTTTGGCAAACATGCTTGGATCCACATGCTTTACTGGAGGATCTGGAACTCTAGACTCAAAAATACTTCTGTTGATTTTACTATAGCATGATGCTGATGAGCCAATTTTATATGATTCTTGTGCTTGAGCTAATTACGTGCTTATGATTTAAGTACAGAGATTGCCGCATTGACATCAATTAGTGAAGGCTCAATAACTACACGGTGGAATGGATCATGTAAGGTTCTCAAGAACCAGTCCACCGCTTGTAATATATTGATGTATTAAATAGCTTCACTCTGAAATTCCTTAAGGACATTCTGCGGTGCAATCTGATGGTGTCATGTCTCTAGTCCTTTAAATTTATCTATAAATTATTGATATCATTAAAGTTTTTTGTTTTAAGTCTATCATCTGAGAAGCAATATCAATGGCTGAGTTGTCTAATTTTTTATTTGCTGCTTCCAAAAACATGTGCCAGATGATATAATGTTGTTCAAGGTCAAAACAATATGATGCTTCTCCATCCAAAAATTGGCCAATTTGTCTCAATTTTCCTCATTCTCTAGACCAATATCTTCAGAATATTTCTCATATTTTCTAAGTCAACTTAAAATTTCCTGACTCAAAAGTTTTTAGTTCACGACCCAGGAGGTGGGCTAACAAGGGATCAAATGAATTTGTATAGGGGTTTTCACTGGGACAGTTTTCATTCTATGATTTTGATTTTAATTTTGACTTTACTTCTTAAGTATCTGAATATGTTTTACCATATCACTTATTGTAGTAGGTCTTTTTAATTTAATGCCCCCGCTGCCTGGGCTCAAGGGAAAATAGGTAGTTAAAAATTAGGTATAGATTTTATTAAGGTATATTAGATTGGTTTTAGGTTAGAAATCTTATAGTTGGAGATTAAGTTGGCATTCTTGCTTTGAGAAATGATCTGGGTACTAAGGTATATTCAGGAATGGTCAGTTCTATTACAAGAGATAGGATATTAGAATCTTGTTCCTTAGGTAAAAGTGAGCTTCCTGATGATTTCCATCACAGTTTTGATATTTTAAAATTTACTAGGTTTTACCAGTGACTAATGCTGAGGATAGTTCTACAGCTAATATTTCAGATTTAATAGGACTTATTGGCAACTAATGCTGAGTATCAATCTAAGATAATATTTCAAATTTAATAGGATCTACTGATGACTAATGCTAAGGAATAACCTACAGATGATATTATAGATTTAATAGGATTTACTGACGACTTAAATCGAGGATAAAGTTGCACTAATTATTTCTCAAAGCTTCCAGCGGACAATGTCATAGATTTATATTTATTATTACAGCTGACGTTGCTGAATATTTTTGTGCTAAGGTTATTTATAGTTGATACTGAGGATTTTCTGGGATGAGTTTTGAGTTGCCAGTGGGTTAAACAATGATATTTTATGAGTTTCTGGCGGGTTACATCAAAGATGGTTAATGCTGTAGCCTTACCAATTTATCATGCCTTATGCTGCCCCAGAATTCAATATAACCCCAGATAATATGATAATTAGTTGAAAGGGCTGATAAGCTATAAAAGAATCATCAATTTTATCTAAATTGAGATCTTCTTTTGCCTATTATTCTCTTTATTAAGTGATTTGTTCCTGTATATTCTGAATAGGCAAGAGATCCCCAAGGATTAGATTCTGGGACAAGCATATAGGGATTGATCGGTACTATTATTCTCCGCCTGATGCCAATAAAGGCAGCTTAGCAAGGGGTCAACAGTCCTCATACTGTTGACCTTGTAACACTAACCAAGTTCCCAAACCATTGAAAAATAGTGATTCTTTATAATAAGCAAGAGAGGATAAACCCATGGGCTTTGGGAAGGTACTAGCGATCCCATATCTAGTAACTGTTTGAGGTATCTTCATTTGTTGCTCTTTATCCTTTGACTTACTTTAAGGTTTAGATAAAGTAGGAATAGCATCAACATAGATTGTTTGGCTCCAACCTTTCATGTGCCCATCATCAGTATAAGATTTAGAGAAAATATCACTGTAGGTATTTATAAGGAGTGAACATTTTCAAGCTCATCCAAGGTTAGTTCATCAGAAATATGAACGTTAGGTAAAGTACATAACAGTTTAAGTAGGTAAGCCCATCTCTAACATTGAACCCACAAAGTATTTTTATCTCAATATCCTTGGTTAAAAGCAATAGGCTCTTTCCTATCTCCTAATTTTAATACAATAATGTCTTTATTAGTAAGATTTCCCAACTGAATGCTAATAAATCACTGGTGGGTTGGGTCTAGTACTTCAGGAAAAATTTTAAGGCTCCAGAGGACTAACTCCATCAATGCTTGCTAGGTGTAATAGGCAGTCTCATGGAACTTTAGAGTAATCTTAGTGTCAATCAGACGTTGTTCACCTGACTTGATTATTATCTCTTCAGAGGCATAAAAAGTAATCACCTATGAAACATTTATGGAGTCTGGAAAATTTATTTTTATTTCGCCAAGAAATGGTTTAAGATAAAAATAAGGTAGAAAGTGAGTATTCAACTAAGCAGGAGTATTATTTTTCATGGGTCTCTATATTGATAAAAGTTAGAGGAACCTAATAATTGTTCAGGGAGAGATACCAGTGTTTCATATTAATGTTTCCATCGTACTCAAGCATGAATGAGTGCCAATAAGAATATCATAAGTATTTTTTATCCAATATTACTTCAGGTACTGACAGGTTAAGCTTCTTAAATTAGATGGGTAAAGAGGAGTATGCCCCAATATAACGTGTACTGTTGGGACCAACAGCTCCATACTCCTAGAGTATTCCAGGTCAGGCGCCAAATTAATTTTCTTGATGAGATTCAAGAACATCACATTAATTGGAGAACCAGTGTCAGTGATGGCCATGAATTGTACCTTGATGATGACAACCTCTACCTTGGTTAGATTTCCCCTAAAGTTATATAGAAGAGCTATATCCTCCATAGGATGGAGATTAGAGGCAAGATTTTGAGCGGTCTTAGGATATCTATCTTTTATTAATTGCAAAGTATGAAACTGCTGAATAGGCCAAATCAACAAAATGAACTGGTCAGCATCACTAGATTTAATGATGACCTCATTGCGCCCCAGATCTTGGCTAAGATAGGCTTATCTGGCACCATGGCCTTATATACTCATTCAGCATTCAGCCTATCTGGTATCATTACTTTAACTGGGGCTTCTAGGACACAATATCCAATTCTATAACCCATCAGATTCATCATCAGAGAGGTTGTCTATGCATGTCAAAGGAGCGATAGGAGGGAGATTAGATTATCACATGTCAGATTCATCAGTAATCTGCATTCAATACACCTTATCAACATGATCTTTTTTGTTGCAGTGGTTTCCTTGCGCTTAGCTATCATTTTGGCCACGTGAGTAGGCGTTTCAGCTTCAACAATTTTTGCATTGAGCTCTTTGGTGGGTGGTTTGGAGAGTTTGGGCTAAGCCTCACGTACAGAAAAAATTTCAGGTTTTGACTGCACCTTGGGGGCAGGTTTCAGGATGTGAGCAATCAGAGAGTTGCTGAGGAAGTTATAGGTGGCATTGGTGAGGGGCAAGACAATTGAGCCACTGTGGGAAGCCCTTGGTGGGGGGGCTTAGGGAGAGACAAAGTCTCAACTGAATGCAAAGGGCACACTCCGTGTGGAGATGATGGGATGTAGTGCAGCCCTGTCACAGATGGTGCACTATAGCCAACATCAAGTGGCGGGAAGAGGTCTTCTTTTGTGTCACACCACAGGAGCAGGTTTCAGGATGGGAACAGGCATGGAAGAGGGCATGGGTCGTCATTAACTCCTTCTTCCTAGCTACGGTTGGGAGATTCTTAATGGTTAAAACTTGGGGTTTCAACACAATTCCATGGCCAGTACAAACTTATGGAAATCTGCAACGTCTAATAAAGGCTCCTTTATATTTCGGACATTCCAGAAGTGGCGGTTAACTGAGATGTTAAGCTTTCTGGGGAAGGTTGGAAGCCAAGTCATTCATAATGGCAGCAACGTCAGATCAAGACTTAACATCATAAAGGTTAACAGCATCTGGGCTTTTATGTAGGAATGATCAGTGAAGGCGGTCACCAATTTTCTTTTGTGCATACTAAAGCACATAAAGGCATGTTTTTTCCTACATAAACTCTGAATTTGAGCTAAAATCGTCAAAAATACCTCTTTGACTTCCTTCAGGTACTAAGGGGTGTTGATATAAGGAACTATTACCATATATCCATGCAACTTAGCAAGGGAGGATGTACTTGATTTTCTGATAATTAGTTGTGCCTTCCAGGCGGATTCATAGATGAAGAGAAATGAAGCAATGCTACACTTACCTGGGGTAAACTTGTATCTAAAGGGGGTCTATGGATGTCAGGAGCTGTCCCATAAGGATCTTGAGAGGAGCGCTGTTTAAGCTTTTTAAAGTGTGACAAAGCTTTTGCTAATTGCTGTTCTAATGCGGCTAGCCTTGGGCAATCTTCAAAGGGGAGGTAGGAGGGATACCACCCGAGTGTTCTCCATTTTATTTAAAAGATTGTGGTGTACAGGGTCCCCTGTAGTGAGCATCACTAGTTAGAATCCTGGAACTTTGGTTCTTTCAGGTGAAATTGTCATATAAACTAACAATATAGCGGATGCTGGAGTATTTGAACTCTTAACCGCTATTATAGATTTAAGGGAAAACTAATCACAATTAGATTTTTATATATAATAATTTTATTAGTAGCAAACAATGGGGACAAAAGAGATCCCTTATTAAAATGCCAACTCTTAGTATTTAGGGTAAGTGAAGGCTAAAACAAGAGGGGCGATAAAAATCAGAATAAGCTGAAGGTAGCTTTATCAGGGTAAAAAAGAATTCAACTTGACAGAACTTCCCAATATTTTTCACCTCAATAGGGCTTAATTTTTGTTGTTGGGTCTACATCCAGGATGCATATTCATGTGGAAACATCTTAATACTATCTCTCCAATTAGCCATCTTGAAAATATCTTTGGTTTAGCTGATTACAAGAGTTCTTAGTTATTGATTGGCTGGTGAAGTATTTTCAATCCCCCATGGAACTCCCTTTCAGACCTAAAAAAGGGAGATTTTCTCTTAGGCAGTACCACTAAATTTAAATTAGTACTTTGGCGGACTTCCACGTCAGTTTTCTATTCTTCTGGGGTTTGGCGTAACAATTTTAATAATATTGAGGCTATTTTTTAAGGGCTAGGAGTAGAACTATTACTCTGATTCTGTTATTCCGCCAAGAGTTAGAAGAGAGATTTTAGTAATATTTTTGAGGATACCTGACACTTAACATATTTATCAACTATTCATACATCCAATTGACTGACAGATTATAACAGACAATTCAATAGCTGATTAGAATGGCTATATAGCATGGTAACTTTTTGAATATCAGCTGGGGTTATTCCAGGTTATGAACAAAACTTAATTTGTCATCCTGGCATGTTATGATAATTGTAGTAGCCATGCCATTTTACTACGACTTATAGTACTCTACCACTATATAATATCCCTAGTTGTAAAACTAAAACACCTTAGAATACCAAGGCTTTTTATTTTCTTAAATTATTTATTTTGTTGCTTCGTGTTGAAGTTGATAAAGATCTGTTCGTTTTTCTAAGTGTCAATCTCCCTAAATGAGAAGAAATCATTTACAATTGAGAAGTGCCATACTGAGGTGGAATATACTCCTAATAAGAACTTGAATAAGGTATTTGTCTTCATACGCTAGCAACAAGCATTCATCAACTTTTTAACCAGTTAATTGAGCTTGTGAACTGTAAAGCTTCAAGGTTTTTATACCAGGGACTTAAGGTAGACCACTGCATAGAATGACTATACAACGTTTGGGGGAAATAGGTTCTTGTTAAGATAATAAAGGCCAGTGAACAGAAAAACCTGAGCATTCTAAGAGAAAAGTTTTACCAGTGCACTAGTGTGTATTTTCCGTGAACTACACCTTTTTTGCATTTGGGTCTCACAAATTGTTAGTAATCACACAGAGAACAAAAAATTGTGAAAGGTACCTGATTAATAATCAGAGTTGCCATGAACAGAACCCAGTTTAAGATTACGTCAGTTAGGCACTAATATATCCTAAGCTAATCAACTAAAGTATAAAGAGAGATAGATAAACTTCTGTCATTCAGGGGCTACCTCCATCTGCTATTACACAAAAATAAATAGTCAATGCCTCCCAAAATAGAAGTTATCCCAATTATTTTTGACTTTAAGAATAAATTGATTAAATCAAATAAGACATGAACAGCAGCTGAAAAGTTTAGATTAATCCAAAATCTTTATATTGAGATTCATATGATTTTTGAGGTCCAAATGACGCCACAATTAATAATAGTTTTTAGAGGTTTTCATTGATGTTTAAAGATCTTCAAAGAAGCTCTTAAAGCTATCTCACGCTAAAGAGTGTTATTTTTTAATGACTAAAAACCTGTTGTTCAAAGTCAGCAAATAGGTCGCCATCCAAGGTATCTACTTTATTTTTTTGTTTAAGATTTATATATGCTAATAATATATTTGATTCAATTTATTCAAGGTACGCCGACCAGGGGACGGACAGTACTGAACACAACACTCAAAACGACAAAACAAAACTACTAACCAGGTGGGAAGCAGAAACTGCTAACCCACCATGGCAGAAGAGAGAGGGGTCAGGGGGTTAGTTTTCAGAAAGACCCACCTCAATCATGGGATGTTGGTTACAGTATCAGATCAGAGCAGAGAGCCAGGGCGTTGGGGCATCTGCATAATGGGGGTTGAGGTCAGCGTAGTAAGAGTTTTCCTCTTCCACATCAAGATAATGACAGGAAAGTGTTTCAACAAAAGCTGTGAGGAGAACTTCAGCTTCTTTGCGGGCTTCAGGAAGTTGGGTAGAAAGGGAGATACTGTGGCGGGTGATTTTGGCTGAGGGATTGAATGAAGCAATTGTTGTGACATTCATAACAGCAATTTCAGCATCATCAAATAGCTTTGAGATGTCACTGCAGGGAGATTCAGGGAAGTCAGGGGGGAAGAAGAGGTTGGGCAGGCCATGCTGGAGCTGAGCCACTGACTGGGCCACCGCGGTGCATAGTTTCAGGCAGTGAGGAGAGGCCACTGCAGCTAAGGCGAGCTGGTGATCACTTTGGAAGGGGGCTGTATTGGGCAGAGGAATGAAATGGCGAGGGGTAGGGGTTTCATCAAAGTCAGGAAGGAAAAGTTCCATCTGACCATAATTGCCTTGGCAGTGAGGTTGGCCTGTATGCTTACTAATGAGGACATTACCTGATTCATCAGTTTCAGCCAATAGATCCCATGGATTTTGGTTCACTGGAATAGTGGCGTTCAAATTTGGGTGGGTGGGATTGGGTGAATGGGCAGCTGCTTGGGTGCCAATGGTGGTCCAAGCATTGCTCTGATTGGCTGGGGTAGATTTAGGTGGTAGAGTGAGGCTGGAGGTTTTGGGGGGGCTGATTTTCCATGTGGGCCCACTGAACGAGATTGGAGGGTGGGAGGGGGCAGCAAAGTGCCCCATACTGAACCTCCAGAGGGGGCTCAGAAGCTGCAGCAGCAGACTTGGCCTGAGGGCACGCTCTTTTTGCATGGTCAAGGCCAAAGCAGAGGGAACAAATCTTCTTACCATTATTTACCTGAGCCTAAAAGAAATGATCAGGCGCTTCAGCCACACTAGCGCAGGGTGGGATTTGTTGGGCTATGGTAGGGTGGTGTGGTATGATGGTGGCTGTTGCCCGAGGAGCAGCAAGGCGCTCTGCACCAGATGGAATGGCAAAGATGAGGTTGGGCTGAGTGCCATAAGCCATGAGCCCCGCGACCAACTGGTCATACAAAACCTGGGGTGGAAGGTGGGATGGGAGATTTGCAAAGGATACTACCAGCATGGTGTCAGAAGGGAGGCGAGTACAGGCTGTGGGAATGGGGTTTTTTTATAAATTAGAGGAGTTTGTGGTGCCACTTCAGCATCCTCCTCAGATTGGAACCCAACGTCAAAGTAGCCCTTAAAAGGACGGAAGTCTATAATGTCAGCTGGCGCAAAGGCCTCAGTGGCTAGGTCAATAATTGCCTTATTGGCATATGGGAACAAACGCCCATAGACCACTCTAAGGCAATAGTGAATGGCAGAGTGAGGGAGGGCGAGAGGATGGGGGCGAGAAGGGTGGACGCGCGCCAGGTGGAGCGCTAAGTCCTGTGGGGGGACAAAACAGTTGGAAGCAGTGAGCGGGCTGTTTGAGCCCATCCGAACATGCTTGCCCGCAGGGTGGAAAATGCTAGGTGGGGGTGCACTGCTGCCCCACACTGGGGTGGCAGGTGGCGGAGCCAAGGACATCAAAGAATAGGTTTGGGCAGATGGCTGTGGATAAATAAAACTTTAAATTTAAAATCACTCAAAAGTGACTTTGAGCGGTAAAAAGATATTATGCTAATAATATATTGGTACCATTTAAAAGAGATTTAAAGTTTAGTTAAGAAATATTATTACTGTGAAAAGCTAACCCACATGCTTGATTGATGACTAAAGTGGGGAAGATAGTTGACATAATCTGAACTAATAAAACTCACTTTTTATCAATCTTTTAAGATGATCCATTTTACTGGAGGCCCTGGATGTCCTGAGGTACTTGAGGTCTAGGCGAGATTCAGGTCCAAAACCCTTTCCTATTAATAGGCTTTTTAGTCAACTCAAAGACTGTCCTTACCAGAAAGACTTGTGTATTACTTGTAGATATATATTTTATTCAGCTGTTCCTCAAGTAGAAAACCGGTAAAACCACCTGGTTTTGCCCTCAGATAATACTTCATGGATGTCCTCTAATGCTTTCTGCTATTAGTATTTAGAAACTCAACATAACTTGGAGTTATACATCTAGATTTTCTACTATATACTAGTAACTCATTAGTTTTGGACCAACTATATGCATGCTTTAATATTTAAAGATTAGTTCTCATCTTTGGCATCTAATTAAGGCTGGCTTAAGTAGCCATAGATTTATAGAAGTGAAACTTCTTCATATTAAGAAATTAGGTTAAGCTGAGATGACTTTTTAAGTTGTGATGTCTCAACATTTACACTTTGATTAATGTAAATACTTATAAATTCAGAGATAATGATTGTCTGTTATTATATTTTAGATGAAAAAGGCTAGAAGTTGCATATCATCTGTTTTATGAGCGGGGATGAAGGTCATAAATGTACAATTTATAAAATCCCTAAGAAATTCCATGGATAATCTCTTTAAGGTAAAAGAAATACTGGAAGAATAATATAGATATGAGGTCTTGTCCACCATAAAAAAGTCAATGTTAAGGTTGAATTAAGATATACAGGACCAGGTGCAGGGGGGTAACCTCATAATATGTAATTTTAGTGCACCATGTCAAATTTCCTAAGTCAAAAAATAGGATAATTTAGCCCTCTAATATTTGCATGTGTAACATGTATGGTTCCCAGCCTTTAATAATATTTTTAGGGGTAATCCATGGGCTTGCTCATACTTCAAAGTTACTTTAGTGTATGGATACTTTGGGCATTGATAGGAGCTGATTTTTTTAACAATCAATAAAGATATTTATAAAATGTAGCATTCAGGTTAACCTCAAATGCAAAATTAGAACAGATGGAAAATAATTTTAACCTGTAAAAACTGAATACTATTGGAACATGTTAATATTCATTAATGTGTAAGTTGACAAGAGGATCCTTCAGATTATTGCAGTGACCTCTTCTAAGACTTTCTGTAATAGGGTTCTTTTCCGCTGTGTTCTTTATTCAATAATTGAATTAAATTAGCCAGTTGTACTTATAAGTGATATACGTTGAACTTAATACTAAGCTCTGGATTTGGTTTAGTCAGCAGATGGTAATAGATCTATAGAATCTAATGACGCTCCCATTTGGCTAAGGTCAGTTGGGGAATGTAAATTAATTTATCAGCATAAGGTTTGATTGTAGACACTAAAAAACTTTTTAGGAGGAGAATTTAGTTCAGCTATATTAAATTTACATGAAAAATGTCGCTAGACTATGTGATCTAAAGACTAAGGATTAGTGTTTATCAAAATGCATTAATATTATATTGTAAAAAGTTTTAAACTTTATTAGCCCTATATAATGAAACAAAGGGCCCTAAGTTAACCTCCTCTTTAGCATATTAATCATATCTATCTTGTTACAGAGCAAGACTGCAGATTATATACATATAATACATTTAGTAGCGTGTGCATGAGAAAATTTATTCTACATAACTTTTAAATATGATACAGAAACTGTTCCTATTAAAATTTTCACAAAAGTTAATTATCTTATGACACATTATTGGTTAAACTAGAAAAGTAAGCTTATATATAGTTTTTACAAGTATAAAGTGTGCATTTAGTGGTACATTTAAAGAATATTGCAAAGGCACATTTTGAGTCTACTTAGATTGAACTATTGGCCATGTTTTAATTATAATAACTCTCAAGATAATTTACAAACTTATAGTCTATAGAGTTTATTTATAGATTTTTTAGTTAACTATAAGAGATTACAAGTTTATACTTTATTAAAAATTTAATATGAGGATCTAAAATAGCATTTTTACAAAGTAATCATAAAATTATATAGCAACCTAATCTGTGAAAATAATATTATCTATGTCAATGGTATATAGCTATACCAAAAAGTAGGCGCAACTTAAAATAGGCATATCCAGCTAGTCTACTTGAAATTCAATGCTTTTATAATCTTAAAATTACTACTTAAAGTAATTTATTTTTATAAAATTGATATATTGTTTTTATTCCTCTCTTTATTATTAGTGTTAACTCTTCTGTTTACAACTCAGCAATAATTAACCTTAAATGTAAATTTCTTATTATTTCTATTTATATGAGGTTAATAAAATATTTTTAAAAATATAGTATAAATCTGCAAAGCCAATGTATAACTGTGATGGTATTAAGTGGAATAGCACATTGCCTAATTAAAATAATATTTTAGGGCAGATTTTTATACATTAACTGAAAGGATGGTATATGATTAACAGCTAATATATACCCCAACATTTGCCTAAAATCTTTAAGATGTAGGTTTTTGCCTTGTAGTACATTAGAAAAATTATTTTGGGAAAATTGACCTGCTTAAACTTGAGGTTTCATAATCTTAGGCTTATTTACTTTCATAGATTAATTCATTAATAAGTTGTTGACTTGCTGTCTAAGTATTATCTGGCTTTTTTCAGTTGATAAATTTCTAAAATAATAATTAAACATTATTTCTAAACTATGAGATATAAGCTGATAACAAAAATAAAAGACTATAAGTTAGACAATTTACCTTAAAAGAAAAAGAATTTTATGATACCTCTTATCTTCATATAATATCAACTCAGTATGAACATATGAAGTTAAGTATGGTGCTCTAAAGTCTATACTGATACTAAAGAGCCTTAAAAAGAGACATCAATTATTTATAAACAGTATAGAAAGTTGCAATATGAGAAATTACAAATTTTTATACCATTACCTAATACAAGTTGAGAAGCCTGAAGAGCTTTTTTAGGTAGTTGACTATGTGAGGGTTATTACCACTGTTTTATTAATTAACTGTTTGCAATTTGACCATATATAATGCCATCTTTACACAAAGACCGTTGTCTTTGGTGACATTTTTCTTTTTACAAATTCTAGTGCCTAATCAGCACATCACAAAAATCTCCTTATAAAAATATAATACTAGAATTTTTAGACTTAGTACTTTATTCAAAGCTTACATAATGAATGTTTTTTTTATTTTAGTAACATGGGCTAGAGGGCTATCAAAATACCTATCTAATGCTTCAGGAGATTTGCATATATCAACATAGAAATCGTAACCATTGTACATAAAGTGCCATAAAAAATGATGATACTATAAAATAGAGAATCATATGTCACTCTTAGGATAGCTTGATATATGAATCTGGTTACATTACCTGTCCACAGCCTTTAGAGACATCTATATTAGAAAAACCTTTTAAATAGCATTGTGGTAGCTAGAAGTGAAGTTAATTTGATATAAAGTTTAGCCATAGAGCGCTATATATGTTGAGCAATGTTTGAATACACAAGCCATAGCATAAGGTTATCATATCTGTATTGTTATCAGAAAGAATTATTTTTTAGTTATATTGGGCCAAAAAATGCCACAGATATTATTATTTCTTTAAATTATTATTTAATTATTATCTTTAATCAAATACCCTGGTGAAGCTGCTAAAGTTAAGTCATTGTCACTTAGGAAAGTAATCAGTACAAAAAAATCTATTTTCATCCATAAGTTTAATAAGAGTTTTTACCCAGATTTTACTTTTATTACTAGTAGTGCCCATACCAAAAGGGGGTCATCCATGCATATTTATATAAAGTGTGCTAAACAAAGGAATGGTAAAATGAAAAATTTTATAGAATGTTGCCGCGGTGTTAGCCTAAGCTTCCATTCTAGAAGGGGAAGAGGGGGCGGGGGATTTTTGTATGGCGCTAGCTTCAGGCGGTGGGCAAAGATGGACAGTAAGAGGGTGGGAGCACCAGTAGTGTGCAGCAGAAGGAGAAAAAGGTGGGGGTTCTCCTCATCAATAAGGTCAGCGATGTGCATTGCCTTGTCATATCAGACGAGTTGAAATTTGGCAAAGGTGATAAGGTTGGGCACACAAGTAAAGGATTTAATGTTTTGGCAGGTTTGGGAGTAGTTGGAGTCATAGAGCAAAGATCTTACCATGGCAACACACTCTTGGCTGGCTGCAAATTCTAGTTCTTCAATTGCAAATTTGGTGCCCTTGGGGAAACTACAGGGAAGTTAGATACAAGAAAACCCTCACAAATTGTATCAACACCATATGGAGGGCTTATAAGAGGAGGAAGTTAGTAGGTCAGCGGATAAATTGACAGCCCTTTGATAGAAAGTTTTATAAGTTGGGAATCCATTGTGATGATGTTATACAGCAGAAAGTTGAGTCAGGGGGTTAGGTGAAGAATTTTGACCACTTTAAGTCAGGACTAATACTTAGGGACAGTCTACATCATCAATCCATCTAAGAGCCTTTAAAGGATTTGACATGACCAGCGTGGGGCCAGCAACAGAAGTTGGTGGGGTAGCAGCTGCTGATTGGCCATCCATAGCAGACCATGGCAATAAGCTGGCACTTGAGCAGCCACTGCTTAGGGATGGTTCTGGGATGTCAAACCTTGAGTGGGCAGAGCGGTGGTAGCAGCACCAGTAGCAGTCCAGGTTTTGGAGGGAGGATTAATCCCTAAGCAAAAAATATATTAGAATCAGATGTGGGGCTTACGCCAGAGGGAGGAGAGGCAGAGGCAGCTTAAACTGAAAGCGTAGGGACCTGTGCCCTGAATAATCAAGAGCAAAGCATAAGGAAAAGTTAGCATGGCCATTTTGCATGCACCTAGAAGGAATGATCAGGGGCTGATCTGATCACGGCGCAGGGAGGTATTTCAAGGTGGGTTCCCAACAGAATAGCAGATAGTAAAAAATGCATGAGGCCCAGCGAGATGATTAGCACCATTTGGAACCAGAATTTCAGGATGAAATCAGTGCCATAAGCAGCTAAGCTCTCTGAGAGCTCATGGCAAAGGCGTTTGGGAGAGAGGTGGAGGGCAAACCAAAAAGCTGGACCATTAGTATGTTATTATCCAATTCAAGCTCCAATGATCAGGATAGTGGTATTCTTATATATAAAAGGCAGCTGTGCTGCCATCATAGCATGGGCTTCTTAAGAGAAGGCAATATTAGAGTACATTTTAAAAGGGCGGAAATTTATTTATCTGGCACCTTTGTAAGCTGCCAGAACCACCTTGATGATGGCCGCCCTCACATAGTTGAAGGGGTTCCCATACTCAACCCAAAGGCCAAAACGCAGTTTGCTTCAAGGGAGCACCAGGGGCTTTGAAGCAATTCCTGGGAGCATTTGAGGTGGTGGGCTAAGTCTTGAGTCAGAACGTACAACTGGAATTGTTAATGGGGCTAGTTGGGGTAGCTCAAAGCGGTTTGGCGGTAGGCAATAAATGCTAGGAGGCAGCGCACCGCTGTCCCATGTGGGGGCAGCAGGAATCATTCTAGCTGACATAGGCTGTGTTTGGCGCTGGCAAAAGGTGGTTGAAAGTAAAAGTTTTTTCTAAAATCTAAGTTTTATCAAATGACCAATCAAGCAAAAGAGAGATTTAAAGTCAAATATTTAATTTTTTAAAACTTATATACTTTTCAGAAATTATATTACCTAGAAAATATGGTTCTTTAAAAACACAAACCAAAAGTTGAGTGACTGTCATATATCTAAATTATGTTCTGACCTAAAAGTCTCAAGCAGAAGGACAAACATAAAATAAATTGCAATATGACTTTCTCAAGAGAAATTTAATGATATAAATCTAGGCCTGGCTTTACTTTCTTAGACTTTATATGATAATTAATATTAAAAATTATATAAAGGGTATACTGATATAAACAAAAGTATATCACATAAAAAAGCCTACTAAATGATAGCAAAACATATAGTATAGATCTTTGTTATTTTATTTTCTTATAAACTACAATATCTACTATACCAACTTTTTCTATATTTTAATAATTTCAAATTAAAAGATGATGCTATTATGCTATAGCTAAAGCGCCCAGATAATTTAATAATTGAAATTAGTTATTACTTAATTTAAGTAAGTCATGATGAGTTATCTATCAAGATTAAAGCAATGATTTGTTTTATGAATGACATTTATAAGCATGGCAATATTAATGGTAATATATACATAAGCAAAGTAGTACTTATTTGAGGTAAACCAAGTGATGGACATTTTTAAAACAAATAAAAGTTACTATAATGATTTAATTAGAAACTTTCAGTGGAACTTTATTTAATAGACGTTTTTCAGATTTTTTAAGATAGAAAAGTGCTGTCTCTAACTTAGTAAGAATATTGAACATGCTAATAGGATACTATCTACTAATATGTGACTGCAGCTAGAATCTCAGTATTTGTGATTGTAAGTGTAAAACTCCATTTTGCATCTTTAAAGATGGTAATCAGATATGTTACCAACAATGCCACCGCCCCGGCATAAAAGCATGGGTTTAAGACTTTCTAATAACAGCATCAGGTGCTTAGTTTCCGCCTAATTATTTTAATGGTATCTAATTTGTAACTCATTAACGATACTAAGCCTTAGGCAATTCAGATTTTGACAGAAAATCTGAGATTAGGCAATTTAAAGGCACAAATTTATTATTTTTTGGTAGAATTAGCAGCTTCTTAGATTAGTTGACAAAGATAGGATTTGAATTAGTACTAATCTTAACAGGTTAAAAGTTGAATATATAGGTAAGAAGCTTAATTGGTTAAAACTTGAAAATATTTTTAGAATATCCTAGAGTGTAATGACGTTGCAATCAATGTGCAACTGGTGAAGGAAGATCTTTAATTTTAAAAAAGCAGAAACGTCCTTTATCAATATGTGTATCTTTGCTACTAGACAAGTCTATTTCCATAGGAGAGTCCTTGCTTTGCACATCTTAACATCGCTTGAGTTAGTATAGATTCTTTATAATATGGAATTATTTTAAAGGAGGTACTAGTTCCCTCGCCCAATTGGATTTAAGCTCATAGATTTCATGTTTAAACAACCTATTGGGATTCCAATAGTACTGATTTATTTACGAAAGTAGGATCTGATAAAATACACCTTACAATAGTTTGTAAGCGAATCTAGATAGTAAAAGTCTTACTAACAGAGTAATTTTGTGGGTATAGTCTTTTACCAATCATATTAGATATGCCTTATATAAGGTTAAGTATAGCTATATATTT
The DNA here is from genome assembly GCA_022478985.1 of Massospora cicadina. NCBI lineage: Eukaryota > Fungi > Entomophthoromycota > Entomophthoromycetes > Entomophthorales > Entomophthoraceae > Massospora > Massospora cicadina. Next base: position 38,880 of record JAKSZP010010609.1, on the reverse strand, counting down.
GGCATATCGTTGTTTTGCAAACATATCTAGACTTTATAAATTTAAGCACAGAAGATATGAATTTTTCCTATTTATTTATTACATTATAAATTCTCATGCATGTAAAAATCATTTCTAAACAAGAAAAGTAAAAATATGGGAAATAGCCGGTATTACTCAGTGACAGACTCTTATATTAGGTCAAATCTATAATCATTCTAATTAAACTTGTCTGGAAAATCTCTTTTATTATTTATATTAGATTTAAACAGTCATTTTAAAAACTATTATAAGTTGACATCAGTTTATTTAATCAATGTGGGATTATGTGGGGACAATACTTCACCGATTAATGGGGAATGGGAAATCAAAATTAATGAAGAAGGAGGAGAAATCCTGGTAAAGCTCCACATGCAGCGTTCTGATAGGCCAGGAATTTATGGACCACCTTGATATCTGTTATCTCAGTTAGGGGCATTGGTGCGCAACGCCAACATAGTCATAAATTTCTCCCTATTTAAAGTTCATCTACTGAGATCAAACAAGAAACAGTGGTCATTGAGTCCAGACTCAAGCTCTGAGGCGCCCTTTAAGTTGTCATCAATTTACTATCCTTATACTCTTATCTAATTTTATTTATGAAGTTGGATGTCATATTAAGTAATTATAGACAAATTTATTAAATATTTATAAATAATAGTATTTGAGATATTTTTAGATCTTTGATCTGCTGATTACAACTTCAACTAGTAATCATCATATATTGGTTCAACTCTATATTGTTTAAGTCTTTATTTTTAGTTCATAAATTATTTATTTTTTTATTTTATACAACAAACACAAAATCAAATAAATCTAAAAAAAATTTCTTTCTGAAAAACCTATTAATGAAGCATGATTTTACCACAAAAGTAATTGATATCATAAAGTAAATACCTAGAAAAAACATACAATACTAGTATCTAGAAGACTGTTGCTCACTATAGGTTTTGCCTCAAGGGCTCTGGATTCAACTACTTTATATTTCAAAAAATCCATTTAGTAATTAATCGTTTATATAAGTCCAATTTAATTTTAAATATTGATATCCCAATTTACCTTTATGAGCTCACCTTGTAGTTGGTCAAACTAAGCAAGAACATACTAATTCTGTAATATTATAATCTAGGCAGATGAGCCTATCACTAAAAGAGTTGCATTAAGGTGTGACTCAAGTCTTAAGTATTTTCTAACTGTGAATCAGAAGTGATCTTCTTGCTTCAGCTCTGACTAACTAGTAATTACTTAGCGCCTCAAAAAGGTTTAAACACTCACATAATTGGGTCAACTTTTTAAGGAGGAAAGTTTAATGCACCATATGAGTTCCAGAATTTGTATTTTTACAAAGATGATCTACATGATATACAATTTTTAAACTGTAAGTAATACAAACAGACAACTTGAATTACTTAGTTAAAGACAAAGCAAAAATATAGTAACTAACTTATTGACTATTCAAAGCTCAATATTTATACCTATTAAGATAAACATATTTGTTATGCCACATGACATATTCATGGAATTTAGCGCAGCCATGTAAATTTTTACTTGACTTTGAAAATGATTATGGGCTTGTAATTACTTCTATTAGTTTTTAGAAATCAAAGCCCTAGTTAAAGTGAGATAGTTAATAAAAATAGACTAGGTGACCCATGCGAATACTTCGCATCACTTCTGGTAATAGGATTCTTTATACGACTATCCTATGGATAGTACTTAATCAATAAAAATAGATTATTGCAAATAACGAATGATGCAAACTGGTATTAACATAACAAAAATAAAATATAATTTTTAAATAAAAAAATAAATTTGAAGTTGTGAAAAAATATTAATAAAAATTAGTAAATATACAAATAGTGTGATGTATATTTCAAAATAAATTTTTTTCTAATTCAAATGAAAATATTTTTCACATTATTTGTATATTTACCATTTTTTTAACAAAAAACTTACTATTTTTATAAGAAAATTTACTTTTTTCAGAAATTATGACAACAAACGCTTGCTACCTCAATATTATTGAGGTTAGAATAGTGCTCCACTGCTTTTGCAAATGTTGTATTACTTGTTTTAATTTGATTGACACGTTGTTTACATTTATACGTTGTTTGTACGTTTTTTATTTTATTCGAGGTGGGTCGACCTTGGGACGATACCGCACCGATTAGGGGAGTGAAGAAAATGGGAAAGGAGGATAAAATCCGGAAAACCTCCATGCGCAGTGTATGATGGGCCAGGAACTCCATGGACCGCCTTCGCTATTCGCTATCTCGATTCGGGGCATTGGTGCGCAACGCCAACACAGTCATAATTGTTCCCTACCCAAAGTTCCAGTACCGGAATCGAACTCGGAGAGGCAGCGGTAGAGGTCCCTACTCTACCACTGGGGTATCCTCCCCTACGTTGTTTGTACGTTATTTATACGTTTATTCTATTCTATTCAGACTTCGGCACCACCATGACATTTTATACATGTAATTTTTAAATGAAATTTTTGAAATATAAGTTTTAAAATATAATTTTTTAATGAAAACATTAAATTTAGAATATTTACTTATTTTTTGTCATTAGAGGTAAAAATAATCTTCAAAATGGTGTATCAAATATTAATTTTGATACAGTATTAAGAGAGATATTTCATACCAATAAAAATACACATTTGAGAAATAATATAATACTCAAACACCTGACCTTTATAAAATTCAAGTAGAACCAAACGCCGAGACGATTATGCTTGAGGAGATAATTGTAAAATCAATTGTGTTTTTGATTCATTTTGATTAGCTAGCTTGCTAATTAGCTAAACGACTACTAACCACTTAAAACCATTTAAAATATCGAATCAAACGAATACCAAACTGCTCAGCCGTAACAATATAGCGAATATCATCGAAAACATATAGGGGTTTCACTTGTTACATATAAAACTTTTTATTTTACTATGAAAAGAATATTTTGTTTATTTTTCGTCATTAGAGGGAAAAATAAACTTCAAAATGGCGTATCAAATATTAATTTTGATACAGTATTAAGGGAGATATTTCACACCGACAAAAAACACCCTTGAGAAATAATATATAGAGATTATTACCAGGAGCTCTTCTGAAATATACTCTAGACACAATAAGCTACGTTCACTAGAAACTAACATAATATAACGTTGATGTATAATAACATATTTCAACGTTTAGACTTAAGAAAAAATGGTGGACCTACTAATGACTGGACCTATGCAGTACCGCTTTTATATATAAGGTTGTTTGGAAAGTAATTTCGCTTTTTTATATGAAAATGAAAGATGATTTTCTTATAGTGAATAAATATTTTATTGAATTATTTATTATTCAAAATAAGAAAATTGTCTTTCATTTTCATAAAAAACGAAATTACTTTTTAAACAACCAAAATATCATTATAAATTTGCACTTAATTTCTTATATCCTGAGAACAGGTCAGTGTTAACAGGATGCAAAATTGTATCTCATAAGTTAAGCCCTTCAAAACCATAATATCATGGCTCATATCAGAGCTTTCTTTTAAGAAGTATGTCATAATGGCTACACAGGAAATCAACTGTGAAGATATTGATTTACTACATTTTTACCTTCCTATCTAACCTCTACAAAGTCTATGAGCTTTAACACATGATAAGAGTCTGTTACAATTAATTTTATGAGTTAATCTTAATCATATTATATACAATTTATAACAAAACATAATATATATAAAATAGAAGCATACAATATTAATTGTAAAGTTGGATATGGAATGAAAGCAAAGAAGAAGTAGATCAGTTACTATAGAAAATACAACTGTACTTCAACTTAGTTATAAAACACTCTCAATTTATAAACGATCTTACTTTAAAAAGCTTTATTAAGCTTCACATTCTATGACCTTATCCTTATTTTTTAAAGCATAGACAATTATCATCAGTGCAGACATCTATATGTAAAGTAATAAACGACCAGTTTCTCAACTGCCATAGGATTGGCACAAATTATTTTCTGATGGAATTTTTGAACGTGGGTGGACAGTTAAAGTAAATGTTAAATTCTAATGCAACTAACAAACTTGACCTTAAAATGCGAAAACCAATAATGTGGAAAAAGACAAACATGTTTTAAAAGTCAAGTTCCTAAAAACTCTTTATTTATCATGTAACTAAAAAAACAAACAAGGCGACACCTAGGTAATAGACAAAAAGAAACTTGGGTTTGGAGGCTGAAAGGGCTTGGACTTGTAGGGTCACTTTTTAGGAAGCATCCCCTGCACTATTCTTTATGCTCAAATGAGCCTAAAAGTTAATTGGGGAGGTATAACCCAGAACCAAGCCTGACCCTCAGAAAAAACCCAAAGTTTATTTGGTTTTTGATTTGGAAACCAAACTTAAGTCATATGCAACGGTCTGAAGCCTAAACATAATGGCATTACCTAATTTATGGATTTACACTTTAGCACAAAAGATGTAGCAGAAAGCTTAAGATATAAGCATTAGTTGTTACAATAAAATTTTAACTTGGTACATATTTTCCCAGATGTATATAACAGGACTATTAAAGAAGCCTATGAGAATTAAGCAGTTTAATTTCTTTAAGACAAAAACCCTTTTGAAGAGAAAGCCTTAATGTATTGTTAGAAAAAGATGCACTTTTTTGTAAACACAAAATTTTTTAAATCTTGTCTTTAGGATATAAAGGCTATTTTATAAAAAAGATTAAAATATAAAGCATTATTTATTTATCATCACTATAATAAGTCACTTAAAAAATTTATTTATTTGAAGTACACTTACCAGGAAATGGCCATTACTGATGCTCAAATGAGCTAAAACTTAAGTTAAATAAAAAATAATATAAAATAAAGTTAAATTAAGACCAATAGATCCACTCAAACAAATGCAAAATCAAGGCAAAACACATCAACCAAGTCAAAAGCAGAAACTGCTATACAACCATGGCGGTGGCTGAAGGGGGATCAGGAGGCTTTTCTTCCTCATCTGGTGGGGACATGTAATGGCACAAAGCTGAGAGCACTGGCGTGGGCACATCATAGAAATGGGGGTTGAGATAACAAATAGGTGCTTGCAACTCAATGTGTGCAATGAGGAGGGTGGAAATGTAGGTTGTAAGGGCTTTCTCAGCCTCAAGGCATACTTTAGACAGGGTGGCAATAATTGCAAGGTTGTTGCAGGTAATGCAAGTCTTTGGGCCAAACTTTGCGACTGCTGTAACTTTTTGAACTTCTGAATTTGCCACCTGATAATAGCGTAGATGTTCTTTTTTATGTTTTGGGAGCATGGTACTAGGAAGGATAAGAGGTGGCTTGCCCATAGCAGTACTGAAACTGATTTTGGAATGGCTTTACAGGTTGTGTGACATTAGAGGAGGCAACTTCATCTTCAGCTATTTGGTGGTCACTTTTGTATGGGATGGCATCAGGGCAAGGCATATAATAATGCTTTGGAAATTGGGTGCATATTCAGTATTGAGGTACATTTCAAATGGAGGGGGCCTAGCCCATTTGGATTCAGGTATAAGCTCACCTGATTCATCAACCTCAACCAAGTAATCACATGGTTTTGGTTGAATTTGATTGGGTTATTTGCATATGGGGGATCTATGTTGGGTGACTGGGAGGATGGTCTAGAACTTACTGTAGTCCAATCTTACTCTTGATTGGTGTGTTCAGGAGAGAAGGTTCGTTGAGGTAATTTTTGGTTGGTTGATTCAGTGGTTGCTGTAGCTACCACCTTGGGGGAGGGGGGGAAGGATAGTGCCCCATTCAAAAAATGTAATTGTATTGGCTAAGTAACATTGTGCAAAGAGTCAGGTGTGTGGGCTGCAACATGAGATGAAGGGGCAGAGTCATTTTAAATAGTCTAGTTTAAAACAGGTAGGGCAGATGGTATGCCCTCCATCCACTTGAGCCCAAAGAGGATGGTCTGGGGCAGAGGGGATAATGGTGTGAGGGGGCATTTAGAGGGCTACTTCTGATGATACTGGACAAATAGTTGCAAAGGCGTGGGGGCCTGCAAGGCGGGTGGCTCCATTGGGAACCGCAAATTGTATTATGGGATTGAAACCATATTCCAATAATCCAGCAATAATTTCATTAATTAAAATTTCAGGTGGTAGGTGGGTAGGGAGGCCTGCAAACTTAACCACAAGGGTGGTATGAGTGGGTAACTGGGTATTAGTAGTTGGGAGGGGGTGCTCTGGAACACCAGGGAGATGGTAGCTGCTACTACAGAAACAGCTTCACTTGAGAAAGTGAGATCAAAATACCCCTTGAGGGGGTGGAAGTTGACAAAGCCTTCAGGATGCATAACAGTCTGGGCTAATTCAATAAAGACTTTATCTGAGTAGAACAACTTACCATATTCAACCTGAAGGCCAAATTGCATGTTGCTTTGGGGGAGTGCATGGGGGCAATGTAGCACTGCCTGGGTTTGGGTGAGATGTAAGGCTAAGTCCTTAGGTGGTACATAGCATCCTGAAGAATTTGGAGGGCTAGCTGAGCCAGCCTGAGCACGTTTTGGCAATGACCATAAACATTAGAGGTGGCGCTTCATTCCCCATGTGAGGGCAGTGGGTGTTGATCATATTATATAGGTAACTTGATAGGGTGACAAAAAAGTGGACCTGTTTTACTAAATTTCAAATTACAATTTGACCAAAAGTGGGTGAATCAAGAGAGAGATAATTACTTAAAGAAGATAACACTTCAGAAAGTGTATTTGTCCCAAATGTATCATTAAAACTGTATTGTTAAAATAATTACATACCTGTACACATTCTAAAAGATGATTACTACAATAACTTTATTTACCACATTGGGAGGTGATTGCCTAAGCTAAAGGAAAATCTTATACACCTTGGAAGAGTTCTTATTCTTATGTCATATTTATTTTATTATTTAAAAGATTCATGTTTATATCATACACATATCTTATCATCTATATTTTAATAATTATACTCAATAAAAATACTAACATGGACCATTAACTACTTAGAAAATTTGGCTTATGGTGAGAGTTAATAAAAGTGGTAGCACTAAGGAAAAAAACAGTGTGAAACAGGTTGATATTCTATCTATAGTACAACTAGCAATATATATGCCACTCTAAAGCTTTTGCTGATTTTTATGGGTTTATGTTTCATCCAGACATATGAAAATAGTAAATTAGGGTCACCTGGCTTCCATATGGCACTTAAAACATCATATTATACTGGGTACACCAAAATACTCATATATTAAGAATAAACTTTAATAAAAGCAACAGTTTGGTATTTTTAGGACTTAATTTGTTATATCCATTGGTGTCATTTTAAAGATACAATAATTAACAACAAAAATAAGATTATCAGAAATGTAATTAATCTACTGAGCTATATAATTTATTTACTTTATAATGCTCCAGGCCATTTTTGACCTCCATCTTAGTGCATTTTATCCTAAATAAATGTACAGATGGCAATTTAATATTTTAAGGATGCTTAAAAACCATAACATAAAACATTTAGCTTTATAGGGATTATTACTTATATTGAGATTTACCTCAAAATTTTTATAGTAGTTATAAAATACATTTTCTAAAAAGTAAGCAATAATTACACTTATCTTTCATCACTGTTATATCAGCTAGATGCATCCTGCATGACTTAGAAAGATATTTGAGGTGGGTTAACCTTGGGACAAATATACCACACTGAGAATGTTTTCTAGCCAGTACAGGTTTTGAACTCAAAACCTGCACTAGGGTGGAAGCAAACTTTACCTGCCAGGCTAACCACCCTTCCTGCATGACTAAGAATAAAGAATATTCTAATACATTAAATTAAAAATAGTAACAAAATTCGAGGGATAGTACAATCTGTTATTATCTATGCTTCCATAACATAGCACTATATAAAACTTGGGTTAGTCATTTTATAAATCCTATTAAAAGTCTTTCTATAGTTAAATGCTTTTAGATGCTTAGCCAAATAAAGCAGTTTTTGTTAGAGAGGTCTAAAAACAATTTCTGTCTTTTAAATCCATCATTTTTTGAAGTACTGAGCACCGATGTATTTGAAACAAAGATACACCTCATATACAAAAACTAAAAACATCAAACTTGAGACGCCTCTCTAGAAGTAAAAACTTCATTTTTACCATTAGCATATATACTCTTTATATGCTTTAAAGGATCACCTGAATTGCTGTGCATATTTTTGTGGCTCAACTATATAAAAAAGGAAGCCAGATTTAAAATAGTAATACCTATAATTTAATAACTATATGAAACTCCAAGTTTTACGTGACCTTTACATATATTAACTATAACATAAAATTGTTCTTTTGCACTTAAAATTTTATAGTCAAATTTGTACTAACTCATAAGTTCTAAAAATTGCAGCCTGCTTTACTTAGCAATTTTTTATTTAGCAGATACATATTATTGAAATTTTAGACGTTCCTGCTTTATGTTTTAGTACCAATAAACTACCTCTTAGTATTACAACTATTATGTTTTATCAAAAAGTGACTAGACTTTATAAAATAGTATTCTCTGTGATTATCAAATAAAGGCGGCTTTCGATAATAATTTATACTATAATACTCTATAAAAACTAGATGTTGCAAGTCTAAAGACTGATTTGACACTATGTTTACCTTTTTGTTACATAGTATAATATTAAATAATTTAGATATTTAAGGCACTAGCATATGATAATTTTTCTTTCTACTAATATCATATTTTAGAAAATGGATTACTTTTAAAATTTAGCTCTACTAGAGAGATTTATTAAAACTAATATCAATAATGGCGGATAAGCCTGAAAATAGTACTCACTGGCTAAGCTAAGCAAACCAAAAACCTTAAAACAACAATCCTTGTTTACAAACCATAGTGGCAACCAGGGTTACCACTCCAAGGTGGTAGCTTCAAAAGAAGCCACATCTGTATATGAAGCCAATTCACCAAGCATTAGCTCATCATATTGCACCTATGAAAAATGAACATTAATCAGCTCAAAGCGTTCTACATCCCAACAATTTTATGAGCCCTCTCATACCACTGAGAATGTCATCCATAATTTTTTAATTGCACCATACCAATTAGATATACCTCAGCCCTTCCAGGCACTCTCCTCCATGTCAAGTTGGTTTTTAGCCCCTACAGTTGCTAATACTGGATTTCTAAACCTAACATGAGAGGTGATTCCCTTTTTCCAACCACCAAACTTTCAATCATGATGTTGGATCAGATGAACAATTAGTTTACTGAACACCAAATTGGATCATCCTAATTTAATAATAATGAGAATAGTAAATTGAAATTTGCTGCATTGCACCAGAACAATAATATATGTCCAATTTAAACACTGCAAACGACACTTCATAAGCAGGATTTTACTCATATTAAGCTGAAAATGACTAATACGCTAATCAGTTGGAGAGTTAAACCCATGCAATCACAACCAGTAGTCAGATCACTTTTGAAAGTATATGTTGGGCCAAGGATTTTTGTGCCTGCTCCCCATTTGGTTGAAGTTAATACCAATATACATAGGTCAAACTAACCTTGCATTGCCCAGCTAACTGACCAGCGCCAAGCACCAGCACCTACTGAGGCGTGTTAGCAAACATGTGATCTCACAAAATTTCCCTTATTACCTACTCAAAACTTACTGAGATTTCACCCAAAGCAGACATAAGCTTACTAAAGGGGCCATTGGGTTTGGGAAAACCCCTAGCACCAGTGATACCTAAAGATGATCTCTATAAAGTGGTATATATTATCAATATTGAGAAAAAAGTGCTAAAACTAGAGCAAAAGCTCTACCCCGCCCAACCTCTCCCATTATTGCCTTTATATGTGCATAATCCTGTTGAATACTACACATAGGATTACTTCTCATACTTTACAGTAATCTTAGATACATTTTCTATTAATACAACCATTCTTGAATAGATGGAGGGACACTACTTTAATGTGGGATTCACTGAAGCTGCCCTTGCTGACCATGCCGCCACCCTTTAGGTTGTTATTCCTCATGGATCTCTCCATATATCCCACACACGTTCTCACCTGGAGAAAACATCAACATCATGTTATTTTCTCTCATAAAAAATTTGATCATGAATTACTAGAATGGTGCTCAATCATATTTTAATAGAATTGTCTGTACTTTCAATAGACTTTAGCGTTCCCTCCTAATATGAACCACTCAAAGAACAACCCTTAAAAGGACATCATTTATCCCCTCCATCTTTGTGGCCCACAATATAGAGATAATTCCTCGTTTATCAGTTGTTTGGCATGCCAGAGATCTTTTGTGATGACCCTAATGAGTGCTCCCTGTAGTACATGGTGTAACGCCATTAGAACCTGTATAATGTCACACAGCTTTAAAAAAGCCCTCTAAGCCAATATCAGGGGCCTAAACCAGGCCAAAACGCTCTAATGGCTGCAGAAGCAATTATGCAACCCAATGAGGTTCTGTTAGGATCTGACAAGGAAGCCATTTGTTGCGCAGTCAAAACTGTATCAGTAACAGTAAGTTTACACACCCTTGGGACTCAAGCTACTCTCCCAGTGGGCATCCCATCTAATCTCCCAGAGGCAATATCGCGAAATTGACTTTAAGCTCCGCTAGTGTGCCAGGCCAACCATTATGAAGACTGGTGGCCCTTTGCTGTTTTGCCTTCATTGGTGTACCAAACCCTACAAGTCCTTGCGTCCAACCCATCAACTAACCACCAACAGCTTCGCCTTTAGCCCCAGGCGTCCTTGGCGTGTGCCCCAGAAAGTCTTGACCCCTTCCTAGGTGGCTCAGGCACTCCCATGCTGCCCCACCCTTGCGACCCTTCACCAACCCATCTGGGCATGCCCCAATGAGTCCATCCCCTTTCCTGGGCAGCTATGGCACCTCCCACGCTGCACCCCGCTAGGGTTGGCAGCCTGTCAGCGCATCTTCTGGTAGCCAGCTGGCCAGATTCCCACTAGTTCCTCATAAGGAGGAGGCATGGGAGCTGGCAGCGCCGGCCACTCCTGGCATGATCACCCACACCTATTGGGGATCTCCTATACCACCTTCCCCACTATAGTTGCACTAAGCTACTTCAAACAAACAGGAAAGATGACAAACTAAAGATGTTTATTTAGGAGGTAATGAAAGATTATTTATACTACTTTCAGGGCTACTGCGCCCAAGTGCTCTTTGCCAGTCATCTGCCAGAAAACCCATTAGCCTCTTTATTCCAAACCTCTATCATATTATAAACTCTAGTCATTCATAATCATAGTGATTCCCTCCAGATCTGCTCATCTGATCACCGAATTGATAGTAGGTCAATCCATCCTCAGCATAAGTCGCTGGTTGATAGTATATAAACTTATAAATAAATAGTAATTTGAGCATCCTCAGCTTGAGTTGCCAGTGCTCTAATTTAGTCAGCGGAACCATTTTGGATGATTCATAATGGATTCATCAGCTTTCCACTGGAAAATCCCACAACGATATTCAGATGGCATTTTGGCAGCAAACGCAGCTTCCACTGAAACTAAACTCGATTAAACATATAACATTAAATAGTATCAAACTAGGCGATTAGTTAGCAATTATGCCCAACTAACTGAAACCCCTAATTTGGATACTATTGGAAGGATTCATCTGGTTAAAATCCTGACATTGCCCTCCACTTGACCAGATGATATCCTTCTTTGTGACCCACCCCAATGTTAGGTCAAGACCTCCCAGCGCCCTCATGATGGAGCGCTGGTATTAACCAGTGGCAAAAGCCACTCTGTAACCAAAACCTCCAACTACTCAAGCAGCCCACCAGCGAAGCCCCCTGTAGTGAGCACCACTGTTGCAAAATTGACCCTGAGCTCTGCTAATGTGCCAGGCCAACCAGTAAGAAGACTGGTGGCCCTTTGTTGTTTCACCTTCATTGGTGTACCAACCCCTACAAGTCCTTGCATCCAACCCACCAACTAGTCACCAACAGCTTTGCCTTTAGCCCCAGGCATCCTCGGCATGTGCCCCAGAAAGTCCTGCCCCCTTCCTGGGTGGCTCAGGCACTCCCATGCTGCCCCACCCTTGTGACCCTTCACCAGCCCATCTGGGCATGCCCCAGCGAGTCCATCCCCCTCCTTGGGCAGCTATGGCACCTCCCATGCTGCACCCTGCTAGGGTTGGCAGCCTGTCAGCGCATCTTCTGGTAGCCAGCTGGCCAGGTTCCCACTAGTTCCTCATAAGGAGGAGGCATTGGAGCTGGCAGCGCCGGCCACTCTAGGCGTGATCACCTGAACCCATTGGGGATCTCCTATACCACCTTCCCCACTCTAGTTGCACTAAGCTACTTCAAACAAACAGGAAAGATTGCAAATGAGAGATGTTTTTTTTGGAGGGAATGAACGACTATTTATAAAACTCTCAGGACTACTACGCCCAAGTGCTCTTTGGCCAATCATCTTCCAGAAAAACCATCGGCCTCTTGATTCCAAACCTCTATCAGATCATAACTCTATTCATTCATACTCATATTGATTCCCTCCAGATATGCTCATCTGATCACCAAATTAATATTAGGTCAATCCATCCTAAGCATAAGTCGCTGGTCGATTGTATATAAACTCATAAATAGATTAGGAATTTGAGCATCCTCAGCATGAGTCGCTGGTGCTCTAAATTAGTCAGTGGAACCATTTCAGATGATTTGTAATGTATTCATCAGCTTTCCACTGGAAACTTCCACAACGATCTTTGGATGGCATTTCAGCAGTGAACACAGCTTCCATTGAATCTAAACTCGATTAAACATATAACATTAAATAGTATTGAACTAGGCAATTAGCTGGCAATTACACCCTACTAAATAAAACCTCTAATTTGGACACTATTGGAAGGATTCATCTGGTTAAAATTCTGACAGGCAATAACCACTCAGACTAAGAACAAAGCCTCTCCTATGGTGCTCCCTTTGTTTGCAACCCCTACTAAGTGCTCTGTTACACCACTACCAGCCAGCTCCAGCGCCCTATCACAACAAACCTCTACTCCAACAAGAGCTTACTCAACCACCACTGACTGGCTAACAGCTTTGCGCAGCAAACGTGACTCTTCAAAGAGCTTTTAAAGCACTTACACAGACCATATTGTGCGACTCCTTTTTGGTGCTGGTAATTAGAATATAAACTCTGACTTATCAATTGGGGACTCCGCAGAGGTCACCGGTGAGCACCCTTTTAAATCTAGCCTCTGCAACATAGAAGAAGCAGCATCCTATGGTGGTTTACCAGGTTCTTTGCCCCCACATTCTCACACCCCTAAGACCTCTTAATATTTTGATAGAATAGCTGCTCAAATATAAGCTTAAGTACCTAAAACTTGATGCCTTACAGCTGCAGACTCAAGCGCTGGTAAAGCCCTAAGATGCGGAGATCAGCTATGAGTCCTCACAGCAGCGCCCAAGCTCTGCAATCCATCAACGTTAATGGGTTTCGAGATTTCAAGTTAAAACTCGCCTCTTCCACAGCTTCATGTCAACACATATCAATATTTCTGCTGTCCAATATTACCATATCCTCCCCAATAACATAATTTATGGAATGAACAATTTAAAAGCAACCCTTATAGCCAATCCAGGCTGCCCTCATTTTAATAAAAACTTGGGTAAACCAACTAATTTTTGTAGCATCCTGGCGGCCATCTCAATTAAACTTAAACTAACTACTTCTGACTTCTCTTTCCCATCGGCAAGCATCTACCTGCCTAATGCAAGTGCTGTCTGAAACCAGCTTCTGGAGGAGCTAATAAAACTAAATTTCCTGCGGTACACAATACTAATGAGCGATTTCAACGCTATCATAAGCCATGTTTGCTATTCTTACCCCCTGCATTTAGTAAACTTCCTATATTTAGTAGACTCCAGGACTTCCTTCTCATAAGTGTATTCACAGATGCGTTTCCATCCTTAGCGCCCAGACTTAATTGTATAACTAGGATCCAGTATAATGGAGAGAGGTTTCAGTAAATGTCACATATTGCCTTGGAACTGATTGTCCCCCTTTTGGTTGGCCTAGTATTTTCTCCTATATCTCTTGACAATCATCTGAGTAATCACAGGTCACTTACTGTTGTCCTCACCACCATACTCATACAGTTACACAGGTTCTGGCCAAGGGTTGCAACAGCCTTTCTGAACAACCCTTTTGCTAGGGATAAGTTGTCTGCAACCCTCCAGGTCATTATTCCTTCTCCAATACCCACCTTAACAACCCTAGTGCTAGTTGGGCGGCGACTAAGGTGCAAATAAACCATGTTGTTTATATCTTTGCCAAAGCTCAAATGATTGTAGCTCGCGCCAGAGTCAAAAGGGATGAAGGTAAAATATGAATCTTAAACTACAATGAAATCCTTCTCTCTCCCTCAGTTTGCTGGAATACTGGGAAACCGCTCAGAAGGTCGTTTATCTAGAATATGCATTGCAGGAAAAGAAGGCAGACAACTTCACGTTTTCCGGCTTTATGCTCAATGAGAACACCCTACCAAAAAATTTTATCAATACCAAAAACCAGATCTACAGTGCATGTAATTACGGCATTGAAGAGTGGCACCATTACTATGGACAAAGAATCAACTATGAAGGAACTGCACCGGTTCTACTACAAATTTTCCATGTGACCAGGTGGACCCATTAGAAACTGGGACTTTCTGTGGCAAATGGCAGTGCCACCCACATCACACAAGCTAAAGGAGCTCTTCTGGACCCAATTACCTGTCAGGAGGTTATGGAGATCATCCTTCAGTCTCCGCGGCTAAACCCTTGGCCTTGATGACATAATTAAAAAATTATGCCATCTGGAACCTGTGGTGGTTGCCAAATTTCTCCAAAACCTTTTTCATCTCATTCTTGGCAAATTGTGAGATCCTCCCAGACTCTAGAGGCTCATTATGAGCCTCATTTATAAAAAGTTGGACTGTGAGAGCCTTTATAAGCTAGCACCCCATAGCCCTGCTTAATGCGGACCACAATCTATATACAAAGCTTCTGGCCAATTGCATAACTAAGTAAGTGTCACCTCGCTTTAACCCTCTTCAAATGGTTGAATTCTGTGGAGGTTTTTATGGGATAACTATATTGACATCCACGCGACTTTTTTTACTGACTCACATAGGAAAGGCTTTTGGCTCTTATGGATATTAAATAAGGCCTACAATTGTATTTTTTGGAATAACATAGGTGCTCTCTTAGCCCGCTTCCACTTTCACTTTGCAGCAAGACGTTGTATTTCAGAGCTCTATGACCAACACACACCAGAGTTCAGGCACCAACAGGCTTTACAGCGTCATTTCCAGTTGAGAAAAGTCTCTGTCAAGGTGTTCTCTAAGCCCAATATTTTTTTTTCACCCTTAAATCCCTATTACCAATCTTGCAGGATAAACTAAAGGGATTTATGGTACCAGGTAAGCCCCTACCCACTATGCCATTTGCTAAAGAAACTCCCATCTTGTTTAAAAACCCTGATGATGTAACCCTCACTGTTGTGACTTTTGAGTGATACATCAAGGCGTCCAACACAAATTGTCTAGAACTAAAGTCAACATCTCTAAAACAACGGTACTTCAGGATGACTCAACCACCTTCCTCCACCATTTGGTTTGGAGTCTATGTGCGGCACCTTCCGTCACCAGGGGCCCTGACCAACTTACAAGGAATTTTGCTAGGCGCTAATTTTTATTATATCCTGTAGGCGGTCTGCACCAGGATTGCCAGATGTAGCAGGCGTAAAACAACCTCCCAGGAACGGAACATGATGACCAACGTGTTTCTACTTTCTAAAATATTATTCTTTACGCATGTCTGTTCATTTTTAAACGCATTTCAAATGCAGCTCAACGTTATACTCCATTATCAGATATGAGGCTCTAATAACCCACCAACGACACTTTCTATAATTATAAACCCTGAAATGAAGGGGTTCTAGGATTGGGACCATCTAGTACTAAAAAAAGGGGTTCTAGGATTTCTAGGTACCCGCTCCAAGGCCACCTCCATCAACTTGAAGCTCCTTAACCATTTTTTTGCTGGGACACTGGCAACCATGCTCCATTAGTCCCACCATCCGCCAAACTTCATTAGCATCTCTGGGACTTCCTAAATAATCTCTGACACCTTTAGGGGAGTGGTCCATCAATCACTCAGGACATCACCTGAAATCCTCCTCCTTCAGATAATGAAACAAGCTCTATTGGCCCTGAGACAAGTGTGCGCCCAATTATACCACGACACATAAAGGATGGATGGCCCTGGCCTCAGCCCCCAACGCCATGTGACTGTGCATAATGAACAGGCTGCCACAACTTGGCTCAAACACATGTAAGATTTTCCATTCAGCAGAGCGTTCTTAAAATCCTCCCCCCTCAGTGAATATTACCTCCAAAGGTTCTAAAAGGATGTGTACCACCCAATCTTGTCAGAAGATGTAACACTTTATGGTGGGTACTTCACTGTTCTTACAGGATGTCAGGTCATGGGGAAGCAACTCCAACCTGTGCACAAATTTAATCAGGGCCTCAAAGCCCCCAGCAAGTCAATAGGCCATTAAGGCCTTTAGTAAGCTAAAAGGGAAAAGAGATTGTGAGAAACGGTGTTTATTAAAATAAAGCCCTGAGGTATTTATAAGACCTTGAGTCTGGAATTGGGAATAGGAATGGGAGGAATCAGAATAGCGAAAGTGCCAGCTTGGGATTCCAATTTGAGACAAATGTTTAATATAAAAAATAATACATTATGGAGTGGTAGCATCCTTGGAATAAGTCGCCGGCGCTCCCAGAAGGAGTTAATTGATTGGAAATGCCAGATGGTAATTTTCCTCAGCCCAATTGATTGTTTGGCATCCTCAGTATTAGTAATCAGTGCCAAATTTACTATTATTAAATTTAATTAGTTATTGGGGATGATCCCCAATACTTCAAATCAGGCTAAACCTAAGTTAATGGGGAGCCCAATCTGGCATCTGCCCATAGGCAGGTCACAGCTCCTATTTGGGGCTTCCCCCAATTAAGGGAGAACTTCTGACATAACCCCCTTCAAGCCTCAGTTAGGAGTCAGAGCCAAGGTGGGGGCACCAGATCCGGGCAGCATGGTGGAACAGACAAGGTAGCCAGCGCAGACACAATGGCGGGACCTGGAAAGCGTCATTGGGGAGTGGCCCCAGCATCAGCATAAGAGCCAGCATCAGTGCTGGGGCCAGCAACGGAGATTAAACCTAGAACTCTGGGCTTGGTCACCCAGGCTAATTTGGGGGGCCCTTGGTCCCCCCTCTTCCTGACTTTCCCTCTTGGGGCAAGGGCATAGTATCCTGGGCTTGTCTGCCCAGTATATGGAATCAGATAAGCTGGGGGACCTCCCCAACTGACCCTACCACTTCCAACTTGGCTTGCCCTTTTGAGGCAGGAGCCAGGTCGTGCCTCCTGGGTTGTTTAGGCCAGGGTATATGCCTTAGGACAATGGCCCTCAGCTGCAACTGCTTATCTTCTTTTCCCTAAATTAGCTCTCATGGGGAACTTGGGGGCACCTGGCAGAGAGCACCACTTGTCAGGCCACAGAGGAACAACAACAACCCATGCTCATAATTAATCAGGGCCCCAAAGCCCCACTGAGTTAATAGGCCATTAAGGCCTTTAGTAAGCTAAAAGGGAAAAGAGATTATGAGAAAAAGTGTTTATTGAAATAAATCCACAAGGTATTTATAGGACCTCAAGGCTGGAATCAGGAATAGGAATGGGGGAAATTAGAATGGCAAAAGTGTCAGCTTGGGATTCCAATTCAAGATAAACACATAAAATAGTAAAAATACATCAGGGAGTGGAAGCATCCTCAGCATGAGTTGCTGGTGCTCCCAAAAGGGGTTAATTGATCAGGTTAACATCAGATGGTAATTCTCCACAGCCCAATTTAAAGTTCTGCATCCTTGGCATTAGCCACCAATGCCAAATTTACTATTATTAAATTATAATTGATTATCAAGACTAGTCCTGATACTTTGGATCAGGCTTTCCCCAAGTCAATGGAGCGACCAATCTGGTATCTGACCATAGGCAGGCCATGACCCCTAGTCAGGGCTTCCCCAATTAAGGGAGAATCCCAACACAGAACATGGGATCAAACTGGCCTTACTTTTAGCACCAAAGCTGCTTCAGTGTTCAAAGCCTATTGGCTCCAATCTTGACAAATTTTCAACTTCCCAGATGACATTACATCATAACCCAAGGTGTACGCGCTCCTTCATGCTTTTATGTGGTCAGGAAACCCTGTTAATGATCTGTTCTTCAAGAATACCCTACTAGACGCCGCCAACCCTCCAAGTTCTTACCTATGCCATGATACTAGCCTCTAACCCTCCAAGTCAATACCTATACCATAACACTATTGACTATTTACAATTCCTTCTTTTGCGCGGCCTTTGAAAGCAAATGTGAGCCCTATCACACATGATCGCCCACTTCCAGGTGCATTTTGAGATGTCCCTGAAAACCTCCACTATGTCAGAAGATCTTTCCTGTCCATTCTCTATTACACCAAGGCTTTGGAGCAAAAATACCCCTTTATTATTCAATATCTCCTTCCTCCCTTTCTATTAACTCAGGCTCAAAGTAGCCCATAAATAATCAATTAAACATCTTTTTATTTCCTCATCCGTTAGGACCATATAGTAAAAAAGGCACTAGCTTATGCAAAAGCCATATTTGCAAATATAACCTCGACCTATAGCCTGCAAATAACTATCAGATGTAACCCTGTACATTTTGGCCACTATATTTTTTTTCTTTAGCACAGATCATTTAAGATCCTAGTATTTTACATTCTATTTACTGGATAAGTGTTTTTATACATTTTTTCTTACCAATATTTACTCTAAACTTCTCCCAGTCAGGCTCCTAATTAAGCAGATTAAATTTAAACATCTTATTGTTCTTAGTGAAGATACCTTCATAAATCTTATATGCTTTTGTATCTAGTTAAATTCTATAATAATGGAAATATACCACAGCTTAGTGCCTACATATCCATAATCATGAAATTATAGCATGAACTTAGTTTTAATGATTTTAATGTTATAATACATATTTTATATGGTTTGCCTCTTAAATTTTATTACATAACAAAAAGCACTACCATTTAGTAATTAATCTTCTTCTTTACATACTTTAATAATTAAGACTAGGCTTACAAATTGTATAGACCAACTAGTGCTTCACATATTTAAAAAGCTTTACATTTCTTAGATACTTCTATAATTAGCTACAAAATTGATTTAATGTTGTACCAACTCAATCTATTTATTATTATTGAGCTACATAATAGGGCTTAAGTATAAAGCCTTTGTTGGATCAACTATCAGTCATTTTCAAATTTTACATTTCTGAGAATTAATAAACTTATAAATGATAGGTCCTGCGCTGCTTTTTAATACAGAAAATTATTCAGCTCCAGCAAACTATTATACAAAATAAAGTAACTTATACCTGCTTTGTATTACTCTTTACCCTGGTTGCTCATCCTATAATTCTTAGCAATGGTTTCAAATTTACTATTATACCTGGCTTCCATACTTCACTATGATATGGCAGTGAAACCAATTTAAGATGCATGTCAATTATTGATCAGAGTATATCAATATGTAGTAATGAGTTTAAACTTTGAAGCGAAGTTATAAAACAACTTATAATAATACACATATATGTTGACTTTTTTACTTTATTTTAACTCTAATAGTCTAACTCTTACGCAAATTAAGTCTGCTACATAGTAATATATTTAAGATTTTTATAACCCAAAAGCATAATTACATATGATAGATCACCATCTTATATATTTTACATATTGTATGCCAATTCCTACCTCAAAGAAACTTAAGTAATAACTACCTACTATTTCTTCTAAACTTAGTAAAGTTGAGCTCATGTTTAACTTTCCAAAATATAAAGTTTTTAAAAGATTAGAAATCAAGATTGAGTATAGAGTGCTTAACTGCTAGTGTAAATTCATTACATTATAATCAATTAATGAATCTACAAGCGTATATATAGTATAATCTAATATGCTTAACTAAATAAGCTATATTTAATCACAAACATCTTTTATATAGGGTAAGGTATAAAAGAACAAAACATATACAATACATTGTTGGTCTTTATATTTATTATAACAAAGCAAAGGTACGCCTAAGATTATTAATGAGTTATTTATTTACTTTAGTTTAGACTTTTTCTCTCTATATTGTATATGTTATTCCTAGTCTTCCATAGGCAATACATTTTTCTTTATATCATGATTTACTAAAGTACTTTGCAAATGTGTATATTTTTTTTAGATAAATTAGGTTTGAGTTGACTAAGCACTTGGCTTAGTGAATTTTAGATGCAGCGTCATATTCAGGCGCATAGGACAGATTGCACAATAGCTAAAGGTAAATATGAGGACAAAAAATAGAAACACTAAGGAGAAAGTTATCCTCAAAACAGGTCTTTATTAAGATAAGAAGGCACCCATAGTATCTAGTACTGACAGTGGCTTGGGACTCGCAGCTTAATAGTTTTAGTCATTAAGAGGCTTCTGGTACTTCTATCAGAACAATCTCCACTACAAAAATGACTGTTTTTATAATATGCTACTTTTAAATATCAGGATTAACAATGGTGCAAAATAACGCTAGTCAAGCAGCACATGAGAATTTCAGGCTAGTTCTATATATACATAGAAGATAGGGAGACTAATGCTTAGGCTTCAAAGCATTTACAACAAATAGCAATTCATCATTACTAACAATATAGAGAAAAATGGTCAATGATAATGAAAACACTATTAAATTGCATTTGTGGAAGCGCTCTAGCATAGAAGCTATAATACTACAATGCTAATTTTGTTGCCCAGGGCTGCAAGGGCGAGGTAAATCAATTTAAACAAATAAAAAGATTTAGGGCCACCAGGGTGGTTAGAAATTGAGCGTAACTTTTAAAGCCTTGATTGGCAACGGTGCCCAACATCAAATAAGCAACATCTACAGTGACAATGTGGCACGCCAAAGTTATTACAAATCAATAAAGTGAATTGACATATGGCAGATAAACCTATGGTTGAACTACGTACGTGTAAGTAAAGAATTATCAAATGATTAGTCTAATAATAACTTTAATGTTAAATTAGGTGACTTAATACTTTTTTCTTATGGCCAGTCAGGTCAATTCTTAAATTTATCCCCACTTTAGTAAAGATAAGGAAATTATAAGAAAAGTGGTTTAATAAAGGCAATGAGAAATAATGTCTGGTAGGCCAGAGCGCTGCTGGTATATTTTCAGGAATTAGAATATGCTCAATTGATGAGGTAACCACAGTTGAAAGATTTTGAGTGTAAGTTTTTAGTAGAAGTTTTCTCTTATTCTTGAAGAGCACTTTCCATATGTGCTCCAATTTTCTGTCCATCCAAATGCATGATTTATCATAATAAAGAACCAACTCTTCTATGGCAAAGTTAGGTAAGGTTTATTAATACTGGTTATCACATTGGCAAGCCTTGATTTCTAAATTAGCGCGTTGGAGTAAGATCAGCTCTATAGCATAACTAAGGTCTGGGAGAGGTTCTCTAATTAATTAGTTGAACTAATTTTCTCTTCATGGGCATATATGTATAGACTAGTAGGAGTGCGGGATTCCCATAATGTACTGGAACTGTGATCACCCATCACTTAGTAGAAGGAAAGATTATAAGCAAAAATGGAGGAGGCAAGGAAAGAAAAATGGCTGGCTTGGATCATTTTTATCTTTTGTAATATACCTAAGAATATTGTTTACCCACTCTACCATGCAATGGTTTCCAGAATGGTAGGGCGTGGACTTTATTACTTAAAACCTCCATCAGGTTTTAGGTTTATATATTACACAAGATGAAAAAATTAAGCTTATTATCTGTTAAAAATTTGTGGCTTCCATGCCAATAAGTAACTTTTCTAAAATGAAATTAGCTGTAGTCATAAAGTCTAAGTATAATATCGCTTTGTCCTCTACCCACTTGGTGGTGTGATCAATGGTTACTAAATGTAATTGAATTGCCCTACTGCTGGTCAAGGGTCTAAAACGTCAATAGAGAAATTATGCCAAGCGAAATTTTGTTTAATCAGCTGGTAGGAGGTGGCCTTCAGATAATGGGATTCAGCTTGTTATTCTTTGCAACAGCTAAAGGTTTTAGGATATCAAAACGCGTTGATTCTTAATAGTAGTACTGTTGTAATTGTTCAAGCGTCTTTTTAAATCACCCATACCTAATTACCTTACAGTCCACCTATAATAATTTCATTTCACTCTGTCATTCAGGGTATTAAATATTACTGGTCATTGAAAATCCTCTTATCTTCCCAATTTTTGACAATATTTTTTCAATAGTTTCAAAGGAGCGTTGAGAACTTTTATCTCATTATCATATTATTTGTTTAGCATCTTTTTTTATTTAACCGAAGCAAGCCGACCAGGGGACAGACATTACCGAAAGAAAGAAACGACATGAAACCTGAATAGGGTCAACTCCGTTGAAGAAAGTTTTTCCACCTCCGGACCGGAACTCAAATTTTTCTGGTTACGTCATGGGTAAGGTTTTCGTGTTATTAGACCTACTAACCACCAATAGCTTCCTTTGGCTGGCACCCCAATCAATGTGCAAAGGGTGGGGAATCGAACCCGCAACCTTCAGGTTGGTAGCTGTACGCCCTTACTGACTCGCCTTCCACCCCCTTTTGTTTAGCATCTTTTAAATATTATTGTCCAGATCCGCTACTAAGGCCATGAAGGACAGCAAAGATAAACAGCTGAAATTTTGATGTTTTACTCCAAGCAGTGCTGGACTTTAAAATTATAAGCTTGTAATAAAAGCTCATTAGGCCAGCAGCCCTTCCAAATCCTTCAGATTCTGTAACAAAGAAGTGAGGCGTGGTTATATACTACTGTTAAATTTAATCTGTGGCCTTATACTTATAAGTGTCTACATTATAAATGTCCGCCAAACACTCCTTCTCAGTAACCATGTAGTTTCATTCACACACATCCAACATTTAGCTGTAGTAAGCTACATGGTGCTCAAATCTCTCAGAGTCAAATTACAATAAATTCTGCCCCTAGGGCGGTGAGGGATGCGTCTATTTGGGTAAAAATGTTTTTAAGATTAGATTACATGAGTATTAGCGCTTCGATGAAGCAAAGCTTCAGTTTTGAAGGTTTACTAGCAGTTTGCCATAGACTCAAATTGTACACTGTTCTTGAGGAGGTGAAATAATGGCTCACCTATCATACTAAATTACTATTTATATAGTCAATAGTAGCCAATCATAACATAGTAATCTTAGATATCACACTTGCTACTTGACCACATCATTTGTAAGATGGCTTTGATTTTCTAGCTGAGGACATAAGCCATTTTTAGCAATGAGAACCCCACATATTTGAGTTAGTCTTATAATAAGTTATAGCTATGCAGCTTGTTTTATTATATACCTTGGTGAGGCAGCAGAATACTTTCTACAAGTGTTGCAGAAGCTTGATAAACAATATGGAAAAGATGGTTAAACTATAGGCTATTCATTCCTATTACTATACTTATTAGTATATGATTTGATTAAAACAAAAAAATTTGATAATCAATACCAGGCGAGATGATCACATTTAATAAACATGGACATGAACGGGAGACCATGGTAAAGGGTAGTGGGTCAGGATCTGCACTGACCAAAGGCACCAAGTGCACAGGATATAATAAAACCAAAGTAAACTAAAACATGAGGTGGTGCACCCTACGGGTTTCATGGATTTTCTAGTAAAGTACTGCAGTTACATGGATTTTTCCCACTCTCTTCCGCTGTTGTTGGTTGAAAATGGGTTCCATGTATTTTTGGGCATAGAGGCACTAGCAGTAAGGGAAAAGTTTGCTGAAGCTCAACCAAAATTACTACTGAAAGCTGTGTATATGACAACCCACACTATCCACTGTGGCTGTGTGGACTTTGTGTTTAAGACAGCAGAGGAAGCAAATGAAGCCACAAAGGTCAGAGTAGTGATTGACCTTCCTGACAGTCAACGTGAGATACTGACCAAATGTACACGTTGGATAGAATCCAAAAATATATTTATAATTTTTGACTATTTTCTGACAACACTGGCATGCACAGTAGTCAGGCACCATCTCTGGGAGGGCTTGGAATCCTAAGGAGAAATTAAGCAATTTTAGATGCAAAAAAGTTCAGCTGATGTAGACCCTTAGCACAGAGAAAGCAATTGCAATAATTTCCCAAACTAGGAGTAGCGGAGGATCTCAAGAAAATTCCACACATTGCATCCATTTTTATTAAAGAGAAAAACTTCCAATTATTACATGCAACAGTGGAGAGTGCGCCATCCATATGCAACCACTTTCAGGCCTTTGAGAAAAAAGTTCATGCCTGTCCCATAAAAGGAGGCCTAAAAGAAATGGAATTCTGTGAGGAGTAAATGGGAGAAAATGTTTTAGATATTCCAATACCACTGATACCTCACAAGCATTCAACTGGGGAGTATTTGGACAACATGTTTTTATTAATCCAATTTCCCCAAAATAGTGGAAAATGGCCAAACAGACTTGCAAGTTGGCCGCGGCCAAGGAAAAGACCTCAATGGAATCATCCATCTCGCCTAAACAGATTTAAGAAGTCATGGAAGAACAGCAACAATGAGCCAACTAAATGATACAGAAAACCAAGAAACCAATCCAAGCAAACAGTATTCAGCGGAATCTGATTAAGAAGAAGATTTATTAGCACAGCGGTTTGGCAATCCCCCAAGGTTATGAATTTAAAATCTAAATGGGATTGAAAACAACAATTAAATGCGTTAAACAAAACTGTTCCTATTGAGAACACACAAGTGAATTGCAATGTTAAAAAAATCCAACAAAGGCAACAAGGGAACAAAAACAGCATTAGTGAAAGGGCCATAATATACCCTATACCTATTCTTCTTATGGCACCTGCAGCAAGGATGCAAAGGTGAGCAAAGAGGGTGAGGGAGTAGGGTTGGGGCCCTGCTAAATCGCTCCTGAGGCGCACCAGGCGTCTCATTAGAGACTGGGGTGCTGAACATAATGGGACTCAATGCCTTAACATCTTGGGCCAAGAAGTTGAGTCTCCAGCACAACCCCCCATGGACATCCTGGCGTGCAAGAAACCCACTGTTCACAAGTGTTGGATTTTTGGTGATGTAAAGGCTCGCTGGAGCTTGGTGACCTTAAAGTCCAACAATTTAAAGAAAGGGAGTTTTTCCACCACCTAATATAAATTAATAAAGACTAATAAAAAGTAAAATTTTTAGGTTTTATATATTTTTATTAGTGAAATCCGCAGGTAAGAAAATGAACACTCTCAATATTGGTTCCTTCAGTCTTTTTACTGTATCAAGGGTCAAAGGGAAAATCAATAAGACATTTTGGAATAGCTTAGACTAGTCTGAATTAGGGAATATGTGATTTTAGCCTATCAAAGCTTAAAAAATTTCTTCTCTTTGGCTGAACAATGGAAGGGGAATTTTAGCCAAGACATACCCATGAGGTAACGATCTGATGTATTTCAACCAATCCATGTTTGATAAATTTATTGCACCTTAGGGGACCCCCGCCAAGCCTAATAAAGGGGTGGTACCCACGTAGGAGCTTGAATGGACCTGGTTGTGGCTGGGGGAGTACCATACAATGGACGCCCCAGAGTCTGCCATGTGGGCGGAGTAATCTAGCTCAATTTTGTGTTTTCTGCCCATGAAATATTCGAAATTGTGTTACCCCAATTTTGTGGGGTTCCACCGAGAATCAGCCAGGGTCTTTTGGCTAAAAACGTTACTAACATTTTAATCAATCTGCTCATTATCGCATACTTGCAAATGTCCAACATTTCCTCCTTTCAGCCAATTTGTACCCACAACATTCTTATTCTAAAGACTGGGAGGCAAATGTCTGACAACAGGGAAATGAGGAGATGGAAGAAACATGCTACTTCCAACAATATTGTTTTTGGTTGCAACACTGTGGGGTGATAGTATGTGCAAACCAAAGTTTTAAATTATTAATAAAAATTTGCTTTTGGATGGTCACATACTAGCTGTTACCTTCTCATGGCATGAAGTGGTACACACAATTTTCAGCGTGTACACACTGAACTGTGCAATGGAGCGTCATGAGTTTATCTTGGCCTTGACACATCTCCATCTTTCAGAAAACACTCTTGTCATGGAAGACATGAACTGTTGGATTAACCAAGACACTGACTGATGGCCACAAACAATGGAGGCACCACAAGGGCATATGTAACTTAGTGTGTTAGAAGCAGCCTTAGCCTATATGATCCTTTACCTAAATGATCACCTCCCCTGCAGAACATGACATGGTCACATGTGCACAATGGTAAACTTTCTTTATGTCACAAATAGACTATTACTCGTGCTGCTAATTTTCTAACACCAAAATTATAAAATCAAAACTACAAAAATTGAATTCTCCAACCACCAGCTAGTTTAGGTGTCCTTCAAACCATCAAAAACAATAATACAAGCACATAATTGATGCAGAATACGCTCATAAAATTTAGCTGACTCAGAATTTCATTCCTGGGTGGATAAAATACTCTCAACTCAGGATTTTTAAACACCTTTTTTGTTCAGACTTACTGATCACCTGGAGAAATTTTAAAAAATCAACAATGTACCAGATTAAACACACAGTATCAAGAAGATACAGGGTAGCTTTGGCCATTATTAAACAAACTTTAGCTAAAATTGATCACCTGGAAAACAATGTCCCACTCACAGGATACAGCCCTGGATGGGGACGCAAATTGGCATAGGTTTATGCATTCTTAAATACCTGGATACACAAACACTGATATTGCATTAGTGTTCAATACAGAGCAACAAAAATTAAAAATGGAGAAACATGTTCAAGATATTTTTTTATCAATTTTACAATAAAAGCACACAAACCTGCACACAGGTCTGACAACTGGTTACAACCATAGCAGAAACATATGAGGAAGTTGCATTTGAAGTACACAGGTTTTTCACAAATTCATGTAAATCCTGCCCAGTAAAACCAGCTAATATTAAAAAATTTCTTACCAATGCACATATCAGAACTGTGGCTCAAATTAATAGAGTAATTAACTTATTTATATGGGAGGCATTATTGGAAACGATGCACAGTGCACCACAAGGGAAATCCCTGGACCTGATGGGCTTCCCTATAAATTTTATAGAAAATATTTTAATAACATTTCTGATATTCTTTTAGCTTCCATAAATTAGCTGAATTATGATAACATAACTTCTACCTGGAGGTCAAGAAGCATATACAGTCACTATCTATAATAAAAAGGGTAGACTATACCTATCAATTGGCGCCCAATATCTCTAACTAACACTGAAACTAAAGTATACACAAAATTATGGACAAACTATTAGGGGAAATTGCAACTGATGTGATATCCCCATCTCAATATGGACTTGTACCCACAAGATCCATATGGGACACTATTCACACAACTGAAAATTTCTGCCAATCTAAAGCCTCAGTAGAGAACGTTTTTTTAGATCAACAGAAAGCATACAACAGGGTGAACTGAACTTATCCCAAGTCCTGCCTTTAAAAAAATTAAGCTCCTAATTAGGTTTATCACTGGGTGATGCTATTCACAGAGTCAGTTACCATGGCTGTGGGTGGAGCAGGTTTTCTAACTAACATACATTTTCCTCAGAGGGGAATAAGACAAGGGGATCCTCTAAACCCTCTACTTTACAATTTGGGTCTTGATCCTCTAATCCAGGATACAAATGCATTCATCAATAGGATCAAAGTTCAGGGACAACCACTTGTCAAAATGATTACTTTCGCTGACAACTGTGTGTTGGATATATCTAGCAACCAGGATGCTCACATACTTAAGAAACAATACAATAATACTCATTCATCATCAATGCATAACTTAAATCTTAAAAAACTGAAATTGTCATCCTGAGGAATTATTAGATCCATTGGGCGCCATCCACCTTGGTTCATCGGACTAATACAATCTCAAGATTCCTAACTATACCAAGGAGACAAAGATCACCAATTACCACTAGAACATCCCTTCACTACCAAGCTGGCAGATGGACCTGTCCGCCAAATGGGGTATGGTTAGAGGTAGAGGGTATGGTTAGAGGTAGGGGGTACGCCAACCCCACGTTCTAGAATCATCTTTTAAATAAAAACTCATTTTCTCCTAGCACGGACATCATACAGGTATAACTGGACGAGTTGTGATTGCTAACTCCATGATATTATCAAGCATCCAGTTTATGGCCCATGCAATCACTTTTTCATCGTCCTTTTTTAACACAATATATGCCTTAATACAGAGATATCTTTGGTCTAACCAAAAAGCCCCTATGCGCCTTGAAACTTTATTTGGTCTAGGAGGAATGGAGGTATGGGGCTAACTAATCATGTAGAACAAGCGCACATATACTAGGATCCTGGATAGCTCAGGTGACTAATCCAGACCTTCCAAACCTACATTGGGCACAAACAGCAAGATAAAATTTTGCATAAGCACTTCAAATGAGAAATCCAAATCATCCAAACTCGTTTGTTAGGTATCTGTCATCTCACCCAACTGCTGCAGGACCGCATGACACCACTTTACACAGTATATGAATACTTCTAGCCATGAAAAGAGCAGAGTAAAAGATCCACATAAGTGACCATATCAGTCTCCGAGGCCACCCAAGGCTAACTAATGGACAAGAAGTTAATGGCAAATTAGTTACAAACAACATGATAAAAAACCTGAGTACCATAGCCAGGATTGATTACTTGGATACAATGATTATACAATACAAACTGGAGACCCAAAGAGTGGTCTGTAGATACACACATCATTTACTAAAAAAACCCAGGATACATGCACATGTATGGAGATGAATACAAAGAGTGTATCACATGGCAGAACAATCAAACGCCGCCCACTTTCCATGCACAATATGTGGCCAATATGGAAGCTTGGTGCACCGCCTAGAACAATGTTCGCCATTGCTTCTATATGGAAAGAGGTCATGCGCCTATTCCGCCAAGGAAAAGGACAATCACTTAGTTTATCTAGAAACATGTTATCTCTCAACATAGAGTCACCTATTCATCCATCTTTATGAGCATTAACAGTAGCAATAGCACTATAGACAATTTATACTATAGTATTGGATTCATTTACTGGAACAACGCCCACCCTCCAAGGATTCAACAATCGTTTTCACTACCATATATTGGAAAATTTTCAAGCATGAATTTTTTATGACATGATCCCACACAACATAAGGCTAATCAGCTCATAGTTCGTCATATGGTTTCAAAATATTGACTCATTCCTTCACTCATGCTGCATCCAGTATAAGTCAGCATGAATTCCCCATCATCCTAAACATGGAGGTCCTGGCTGATAAAAGAGGGGCTTTGAACCCTTTGGGGTGTCCTTTTAAAGTATTTGAATTATTATTGTTTCATCATTACATTGGAAGTATACGTCCCCTGGTTGATCTTACTCAAATAAATATAAGATGGTTATTATCAGTATACTAAAACACATAAGATATAGTAGATCGCCCAATATACTGTCCAATGCATGCTGATTAAAATATTATTGCACAACCCCTGCAGCATCAATGTGGGTTGATAGAGGCTTTGGGAAGTAATCATAGCGCACTTTTCCTGCTCACATTTTGGAAGCTCCTTCTGCCAATAGCCATTAAATAGACTCATGGCTGAAAAGTATTGCGCATCACTTAAGAAATTTAGCACATTATCAATATGTGGCAAGAGATAGGAGGCTTTTTAGTAACATTGTTAAAATCTAAATAGTTGATCACCACGCAATTAGATCCATCCTTCTTAATAATCAATGGGGTATCCTAAGGACTCATCGAGGGAATTAACTGTCATAATTGAATGACATCATAATGGGGCCAACCCTAAGATAAGGCTGGGCGCCAGGAGGCCCAGAAGGTTAAGTTACAGGCCCTCCCTGACCTTAGGCATACACTAGACCAACGCTGGGTACAGGCTAGATATGCCCAGGTTAATGCTAGTGAGGTGCCAAATGCCCAGCCCCTTACATCAGCCCAGGCGTTAAAATGGATGGTCTACTTAACTAACGCAGATGGTTCCATTTGGTTAGTCAAGGAACGGGGTTTCAAAACCCATTCCATATATGAAACAACACATTTGGGTCAGATCCAACTTCAATCGATTACTTGTGTGAAGTCAGTTTCAGCATATTCAACCAATTTGGATGGTAGTGTTTGCTTATTGGTGAGTCAGTGCTTGGGCCCACTTCCTCGAACCCCTTATTCCCCTGATGTAGTTTAATTCTGTTTCCCATGACCAACACTCCTTGTTGGTCGACTTCCCAATAAGATTTTCCCCGCTTTACATTTTTTTATGATATTTAGAACAATCCAGTGTGTGAACCTCATTAAGGAGGTCTCACGCTCCATTAACCTTGCCATTTTCAATATGATCAAGCTATCCCCTAGTGCACCGTTGGTTCGCCCTGGTTCCCTCCAACCTGGGTCTCTTACCCCCTTCCTCATTGTGCACCGTGTCACTTTTGGTGGGTTATTTATTATAATAATTTCACTTCTATGCCTAAGTTGTTATTGCTCCAGCACCCTCTGCTGGGCTCTAATAACTTTTGTACTAATGGCTAGTTCCCTGGCGTTGGCCTTGTGCACCGTGCACTACCACGCTGGGAACAGGAGAGTTATAGACACTCTCCTTACATTAGTCAACCAACCTATTAAATCTAGGTGCACAAACTTTTTCCATGTGGAACTTTTCTAAAGTGGAAACGGTGGGCGCCAGCTGTGAGCTTCAGCTGCGGTTAGACGCACCGCTGTTTCCTCTTTTCCCCAAAGGTTAGAGCAACTTGGCGTTATTATGGTTGCCTCCAACTGGAAAGTATCCACCCTTCATGCTCATACCTGATGGATACAGATGCTTTGAGGTCCAAAAGTCATGATTACCTGACTTTCCACCAAAATTATCAATTTTAATTTAAATAAACAAGTTTTACATTGACAGAGCGTTCAGATGATGCTGGCAGAATCTGCACAGATGAGCCTGGGGGTGTTGGCCTTGGATAAGATTGGGTTTTCCATTGCGTTGGGGGAATAGAGTCATTCACATCAAAAAACGCGTTTTATGACGAAAACCTTGTCTCTACCTCTGAACCGTTTATTAGCTCTTATGGCCTAAATGAGGACCCTATTCCAGTATATCAGATTACTCCTGAGAACCCTCGTTTGACCCCTACCATGATCTGGGGCACTCAGGAAGTGGAAAAGGAACTTCGTCTTATATAGTAATGTATATGCACCTGCAGAAGGTGTGGTGGGATATGTGGCCTCAGTAGTAAGAGTGGCCCACTATCCCTCCCCCTTATATGATTCCAAAACATACCCTGAAGGCTTGCTCACGCCAGAGGAAGAATTTTCAGATGAGGTAGTGGCATTTTCTGCATTGAATAAATCCCATTCTGGATACTTCTTATTGACTGCTACCCTCACATCCCCTTTGGGGAAGTTCAGCACAACCATTTTAGTGGATACCGGTGCCGTTAATAATTTTATTGACCAAGACCTTGCTGACTACCTTGAGTTGAGTTACTCACCAGGTGGTATAGTTAGAGGTGGGGCTTCTCAAGGTATCCCTACGCTAAACGTCATGGGGTTAGTGGACTACCAGGTGGGCGCCTATCTTATGTCTGACCATTTTCAAGCTATCAGAAACCTCTTGATCAACATTATTCTGAGTGTGGAGTGGTGGAGAAAGTTTGACGTCAGGACTAATTTGAAAGAAAACACCCTATCCTTGTCTTTGTTAAATGGGACAAGATGATTGTTCCTTTGTTGGAGGATAACGCCTAGGGAAAATTGCCCCATTGGCCCAATCTTCACACTCTTCATCTTGCCCCTTTGCTGAAGCCCTCTGTGGAGGTTCCCATACCTTCCTGTTTGGAGGGGCTGGAATTTTCTTTTGATGCAGCATCCGCTAACACACTTCCTGAGCACTCTGAGTTTGATTGTGACTTCAGACTCACTGTGGATTTGGTGCGCATATCTTCCCCCATCTATCCATTTACTGTTTGGGAGGAAGAGGAATTGGATGTGTGGGTGAAGGATCAGTTAGCCAAAGGTGCGATTTTTCATCGTACCTCCCCTGTATGCTCCCCACTTCTATTTGTTGAGAAGGCTGATAGTACTCTACGCCCATGTGTAGACTATGGGAGCCTCAACAAACGTTACTGTTCCAGACCTCCATCCCATCCCTTTGATTCACAGATTGCGCACTATGTGGAGAAGGCGAAGGTCTTTTCCAAGCTGTATTGCCTCAATGCGTTTAATCAGATCTAGATAAAGAAGGGCCAGGAGTGGTTAACAGCATTCCGCACCAGAAAAGGAATTTTCCAGTTTTGGGTCATGCCCTTTGGGCTTAAGAATGCCCCTGCCATCTTTCAACATCGTATTGATGCTGCGTTGGGGGACTTGTTGGGGGATTGTGCGGTTGCCTACATGGATGGCATCCTGGTGTTTTCCCCTGATCAGGAGTCCCATGCATTTCACCTTTGGCAAGTGGTGGAGAGGTTGAGGGCCGCCTGCCTTACACTAAAAATCAGTAAATGTGAATTTTTCAAGACCCAGGTCACTTTTCCGGGCAACGTCATGTTTGACCAAGGAAAAATAACTCCAGACAAGGAGAAGGCTATTCGTGAATGGCCCACCCCAGCATCAGTCAAGGAATTGAGGAGCTTTTTGGGGACGTGTACGTTCCTCAAGAAGTTCACACCCAATCTTTCTGAGGTGGCAGCTCCCTTATATAAGGCTAGCGGTGCCAAGGTGCTTCAGTGGTCCCCCGTTTTGGAGGATGCTTTCCAAGTAGTGAAGTGCACCCTGTTGTCCACGTATGTTCTTTGCCATGTTGACCCTTCAAAGGAGTTCATTGTGTCTACTGATGCCTCCAACTTCGCCATAGCGGCCACCTTGTTACAAGTAGGAAAAGATGGGATAGAGCATCCGGTGGGATACCTTTTTAGGAAAATGTCTTTGCCAGAGTTGAATTACGCCGTTTATGATAAGGAGTTACTGGCAGTGGTGTAGGCGCTGACTTTTTTGGCGTCACCACTTGCATGGCTCATCCCACCCTTTCTGGGTACATACAGACCACTGTGACTTGCTGTATACCGCTCTCCTCATGCCCTAACCCCACGGCAGACCTGGAGGCATGAGACCCTTGCCCAATTTGCATTCACGTATGAGTTCACCAAGGGCAAGGATAATGGTTTTGCGGATGCTTTGAGCCGCAACCCTGCTTTAGCGCCCAATCAAAAGGAGGTGGAGGTACATAATAAACAGTTGATGATTCCGTCAAATAAAATTGTGCCCCAACTTCCCTCTCCCCCGGCCAGTGGGCCAGTGCTTGCCCCTCTGGAAAATTGTGGAGGAACATAGTATGTTTAGAAAGGTAGTCCTTTCTCAGCCGCTAGCAACCAAATATACTATGATACTTGCTAAGAGTGCTTTTAACCAAGAAGATCTCTCCCGGGGCTATCACTTGAAGGATGAAATGGTGTGGATTCAGGGGTGCCTATGGGTTCCTGCTGGACCACTGCTCCTGGAAATCATTCAGGACCATCATGATGGACTCACCCTGGGTCATCCTGGTAAAGCAAAGATGTTGGAGCTAATATGACGCACGTACAATTATAAGGGCTTGCCTGCTCAGGTGGGGCGGTATTGTAAGGAGTGCCTGATCTGCAATCAGATGAAACCCAATTGGCAACCTTTAGCGGGGTTGTTGGTACCCATTCAAAAGGCTGAAGGGCCCTGGACTTCCCTATCGGTGGATTTCATTGTGGAGTTACCTGTCTCTGATGGTTATGATACCATCATGGTGGTGGTGGACCGTTTTATGAAGTTCGCCCACTTTATTCCCTGCAGAACAACAATAACCGCGGCTGAGATGGCTAGAATCTTTGTCACTCATGTGTTTGCGCTCCATGGGTTCCCCAAGAAATAATCAGTGACTGGGGACCCCAGTTTACCTCCATCTTTTAAAAAAGAGTTGTGTAAGAATCTTAAGATCTCCCCTGCCGTTCAACTGCCTATCACCCCCAATCAGATGGGCAGACTGAACTAGTGAACCAGTGCTTAAAGCAGTTTCTGCAGCGTTACACCACCGCAGATCATTCATATTGGGTTTCTCACCTTCCTATGGCCCAAATTAGTTACAACAACACGTTGCATTCTTTGATCAGTTGTTCCCCTTTTTTTGCCAGCCATGGCTTTAACCCCGCCTTTAACATGGAGCTCAGATGTGGGTCTAAGGTTGAAGCGGTGGTGGACTTTGCCAAGACAATCGAGAAGGTCCACCAGGGGGTTTCCACAAGCTTGGAGGCGGAAATGCAAGTGTATAAGGAGAAAGCTGATGGGAAGTGCTGAGTGGGTCCTGCGTACAAGGAAGGGGATCTCGTGATGCTTGATGCTCATAACATCCCTATCAAGAAGCCATGCAAGAAGCTGGGACCAAAGAGAATTGGCCCCCACCGCGTTGTTAGAAAGGTGGGCCATACTTCATACCAGCTAGATCTTCCCCCTTCATTTCAGATCTTCGCTGTGTTTCATGAGAGCAAACTGATGATGTTTGAGGGCCCCCCATCAGAGACTCCTGAGGCATATTTCGTGGATGGGGCGCCATAGTGGGAAGATGAGGAAATAGTAGCCTCCCATCGTGTTAAGAGAAGACTTGAGTACCTGGTATCCTGGAAGGGTTTTGACGGTGCAGAAAAAAATTGTGCTAGCGCACAACTGTGTTCATGCCCAAGATCTGATTGAAGCCTTCCACAAGCGTTTCCCCCGGCTGCTGGATCTTAACCCAAACTGACCGTTGCTGCCATGAAGCTGGTCCCTGCCCACAAGAACTTTTCCCTCGCATAAGCCCCTGGAGGGGGTTGAGCCCTGTTGGGAGGAGAGGGTAATGTCATGGATGAATGACATCATAGTGGGGACCAACCCTAAGGATAAGGATGGGCGCCAGGAGGCCCAGAAGGTTAATTTACAGGCCCTCCCTGACCTTAGGCATACACTAGACCAACGCTGGGTACAGGCTAAATATGCCCAGGTTGGTACTAGTGATGTCCAAATGCCCAGCCCCTTGTGTCAGCCCAGGAATTAAAACGGACAGTCTACTTAATTACCACAGATGGTTCCATTCAGTTAGTTGAGGAACGGGGTTTTGACTCCCATTTTATTTATGAAACAACGCGT
This sequence comes from Massospora cicadina, assembly GCA_022478985.1. Classification (NCBI taxonomy): domain Eukaryota; kingdom Fungi; phylum Entomophthoromycota; class Entomophthoromycetes; order Entomophthorales; family Entomophthoraceae; genus Massospora; species Massospora cicadina. Next base: position 3,447 of record JAKSZP010010609.1, on the reverse strand, counting down.
TTGGATCAGATCCAACTAAAATTGATTACTCGAGTGAAGTCAGTTTTGTCATATTTGACCAAATTGGATAGTAGTGTTTAATTATCAGTGGGTCAATCTTGAACCCACTTTTTCAAACCCTTATTCCCCCAATGTAGTTTAATTCTGTCTCCCATGACCAACACTCCTTGTTGGTTGACTTCACAATAACCATTTTCCCCGCTCTACATTTTTTATTTATGATACTTTGAACGATCCTGTGTGTGAACCTCTTCAAGGAGGTCTCACACTCCATTAACCTTGCCATTTTTACATGGTCAAGCTATCCCCTAGTGCACCGTTGGTCCGCTCTGGTTCCTTCCAACCTGGGTCGCTTACCCCCTTCCTCATTGTGCACCGCGTCGCTTTTGGGGGGATTTTATTGTAATAATTGCACTTCTATGCCCAAGTTGATATTGCTCTAGCACCCTCTTCTGGGCTCTAATAACTTTCATACTAACAGCTAGTTCCCTGGCATTGGGCTTGTGCACCGCTCACTACCACTTTGGGAACTGGATAGTTATAGACACTCTCCTTAAATCAACGTTCCCAGTCTTACAAGCTGATTGATTTCTTTACTAACTTCTATATTGGCTGGCTTTGAACGTCTTTTAGGATGCAGGAAAGTTAGTGAGTGATTGCTGGTATCAATAAGGTATATCACGTCTTGTGCAAAAACTAAGTGAAGCTAACTTTTGTTGAATTAACACTATACTTCTCAAATAGAGCTAGTGCTTTGATAATTTTTGGCCTTAGTTAATCTAAAGAGATTTTCAGGGGGATCAAGAAACAGATTTTATTCATTGATGTCTTGCTCAAGTTCATCCATATCTTAAAAATTTATGGATAATTCTTTTTTCAACTGATAGTATATGGAAAACACTGATGGTGTCACTTAATCTAAATAGGATAAAAATAAACATTAGCTGTTAGCATCTATTTGCTATAGTTAAGGAGGATAAATCTAGGCGCGGTGAAAATTTCCACGTTTGATAGACAAAAAGTGTAAATGTCTTGTATATAACCTTGAGTAAATACAAAGTCAATTTTGTACCTTCTATAAATTATACCCACCAGATTGGTTAGATTATAAATAGTCCTCAGCAGAATGCTTTTATATTACATAGTTTGGTTGGAAATTGCCTGGTATGGCCATAAATCTTTTTGTACTTTATTAGAAATATGATATCCTTAAACGCAAGGTTAAAAATCCCAATTTCAAGGCATAGAGTCCTCGGTAATCCTATTGTAGTATATTGGAATGCTTTGATCAAACATTAACATAGTCTCCTTAAAAATAAGCATTTATACTATAATTTCTTATAAAAAGGTCCCAATGAGGTATCTGTAACTTTGATTGGGTAAAACTATAGCAGAAGCGGACGCTGATAGTGATCCAAAAACGCAGAGGGAGCGCATTATAAGATTTAAATATGTAGTTGACTTGGGTCCCACGGTGATGTTTAATTGGTAATTATTCTAGTGCAATACCAAAAATTTTGTACTAAACTATAGTACAATATTGATTAGCACGCCATTGTGCATAGTAGCTATTACTTTTCATTATTAAAAGTAATATTAATATAATTGCGTCTATAATAATTTGCGCCAGCAGCAATGATCAAGTATAAGTTCAGTGTGTCATGTCAGCCTAAAAACTGTAGGTCTTCACTTTAAGACGGTTCTGATTCTTTTAAAGCCCCAATAGTAATGGCCATATGGACCCCTGCTAACTTGAGGCATCATCATAGGTGACTATAAGCTCTTAATGTACCAATTGCTAGGTGTAAATATCTGCTTATAAATTATTATTTTATACAACTTTGCTTCCTGGCAAGGATGGATTGACTACTGCTACCTCTTCATCAGCGATTACTGTAATGGAAGTGATGGTGAAGCACCTCAGATTTACTTTTGCAATTTGATAGTTTATTTAGGGAAAACTGTACTTTATATTATTTTGGGATTTGTCAAGAATTAAAAAAATAGAATAACCCTTTTCTATTTCTCCTTCTCTTTTCTAAAGTCCTAGTATGACACTTGGTATTCAACCTATAAATCAAGCTTAGAAGCAATAGCAAGGACGTAACCTGTGTATTATTCTTTTTTTAGTACTAGATGTCCTGTGTATTATACTTTTGATTGCATAAAGATCAAGTGATTTGATTAACAAAAGACTACTAGAGCGCAGACCTTAAGCTGGATCAAAACTTGTTTTGTGTAACTAACCCTACCGCTTATTTATCAAGGCTCCAGTTAACTTGAGGTTGAACACCTTGTGTCAGACTGTCATGAAAGCAGCTGATAAGAATTAGACTGGGTTCCCAGTCAGGGTGTGCAAGCACCCAGTGGAGGGCCCAGAATGCCAAGGGCACAGCGGTCCATGTGACTAGAGGAAGGGGGGATCTAGTGGGGATGTGAGGAAAGTAAATGTTTATAAATGTACCGAAGGCCCCCAAGGCAAACCAGATGGTTGCAATGGGGGCAACACGAGTCTTGTGGGGGCAACCATAAGGGCGGGAGAGGCGGGGAGGATGACGACTCCTCCAGGTTTTGTGGTTGCTGGCCTTCAGGTTTGAGTAAGTGAGTCTGTGCACCAGGGAGGGGTAGCACAGGGTCCACCGCGCAGACAGGGGTGCTGTCAGAGGGGAAAATGGGCCTGCGACAAGCATTAGGGCTGAGCCCCCTTGGGTGGGGTGCTCCAGAGCCCTCAGGTAGGTGGGATTAACGGCAGACAAGCCAGGTGTGAGGGCCAAACTCGCGGCCATGGGGCGAGGGCGCCCAGAGGCTGCTCCAATAGGGGAGCAGTCTCAGAAAAACCAGCGATGAAGCAAATGGATGGGTTCATGTCAGTTGGGTATGCAAAAATGGATGGAGAATTGACTCCATCATTAAGAGCGAAGTAGTTTGCAGCGGATATAATCCACCACCGCATGGCAGGGTTGAGTGACTAGATGACCCATTTGGCAATCATTGGGATGATTACTGGGTGGCAGCACGCTTCTCTGGATCAATTGGCGAAATTTTGTAAAAAAATAAATGGGTGGCGTCTGCAGCAATGCGTTTGAGGTATTCAAGCTTTTTATTTTTAGCACAAAACGTGGGAAGAATAGAGAATGAACTGACAACTGCCCCTTGAAAGGGCAGTTGCATTAAGTATTGGGAGAATCACATAGTGGGGATGTTGAGGGAATTGGTGATTAAGGATAAGCAATGGGATTTGGATGGTTGATGGGTGGGGGGGTGAAGGGATGCCCAAAATATTTGACAAAAATCAAAAAAACTTTTGCCAGATTTTCCGAATTTTTGGGGCCAGACCAGGTCAATGGTACCAATCTGGGCCTTGACCATTTAGGTCAGGCTGTACACACAGTTTGGATTTCCTGGATTCGTCCTGGGGGGCTGTGGCCTTAAGTGTTTGGTTGTCCG